>JAJIYU010005173.1:0-22811 GCA_030144865.1 Tinospora cordifolia
CAAGGTTAAATAAGAAATTTGTTCTCAAATTCTTTAGGTGCTTCCTAATCTATGAAGCTGAATTAGTAGTGATTGGACATGATCTTGAAGCTGGCTTATCTTTTGTAGAAACAATAAAACCAGATTCAGTGTTGAGAAATGTGAGAAACAAATTCATATTACATAACTTGATAGAAGTAAAATCTTCACTTAAAATCTTGCAACATTGTTGTACAAATTTGCAACAATTTGTACATATAGATATTAATGCCTAGGTGCTAATATTTATATCGTATACAAAGATGATTAAGATGGGCTTGGAAGGCAAGTTGGGATTTGAACAGTGGCTGGCTCTCTATTCAAGTTTATGTTGAGGGCATTGGCCTTGCTTGTGTACAATTTCTTCACATTAGCTCCCTGTTCCGTTACCAACCTTGCAAGGCTTCTCTTCGCATTTTCCCTAAACGGACAATTAGATGACAAGAACCCATCCACCAAATGCAGATACGCCTCCAAATCATGACAACACGCCACGTCAGCGTTCGGCTTCAGATACGGAGACATCTTGCTGTCCACCCTCAGCTCCTTTCCCACGTGCGAATACGCCCACGGCATGTTATTATCCAACGCCTCCAGCAACCCACCTGCTTTTCCTTCCCGCAGCTTCTTGTCCACGCTCTCGCTTACGAACATCCCCGGCACGCGTGTGATCACGTCTTGTGAGTTCACCACGCGTAACACCTTCACCCCGTTTTCGTTAAGACGCGTGGCAAATCCTCGGTTCCCCACTCGCGGACCACCGAACGAGTATACGGCGATCGGGGGCACCTGATCATCGTTGCTTCTTTTGATGCAGGTGCTCAATTCATCCGCTGCTATCAACGCCAACGCTGCGCCTAAGCTGTGGCCGGTGACGCTAATGCTGAGACTCTCACCCTTGTACAATTCCAGCAGTCTGGAAATTTCTTTCACTAACGACTCTCCCAGGCTCGGAATAGTTTCCGAACCTCCCACGCTCGCGCCAGCGGTCTTGTAGAGGCTCAGAAACCCGCACTCCACCTTAGCCTGGGTGGCTCGACCGTGGTCTTGGTGGCTTTGGCTTGGAACCCGAACCAGAATATCCCTAAGGTTCTCCACCCACTCGAGACACGTGGCGGTCCCTCGTAACGCTATCACTATGTCTCTCCTTCCCATCCGAGCAATCTCTCTGCTGTCGTCGCAGACGGCCACGTAGCCTATCCAACTGGAACGTTGTGTCATCCACCCAAGATCTGCAGCCACGTCATCCACCCATTCCGGCAATCCAACGGAAGATGTTGCGTAGAGGCTTTTGGTAACTTTATAAGACCTGTCAGGCAATGCCACGTGCCGATTCAAGGTAGCAGATGAGGTGGTGGGGTTGGAATGAAAGGCATGGTACGCGGCTTGTACGAACTCACCGTACCTAACGAGTTCGCGACGGAGGTTCTGGTCGAGCGGGTCGAGGAGCCCGTCCCAGTGGTTGCAGCCGTGGTACTGACGCCAATTATGACTCAGATTTTCACGCGGGGAGTATTGTGGAGTATTGTTGGATAAGAGGCGGTGGAGATGGTTTAGATTTCTGGGTGACATGTCCTCGGCGGCTTTCATATCCGGCCATATTCTGGCTAGATCAAGGCCGTCCAAGAGTCCCCGTCGTCCCTTGCTATCGTTGCTAGCTCTGTGGCTTTCACATGGTGGTGGTGGTGGTGCTTGTTTCTGTAGCAGCTTCTCTAAGTTAGAGAGGTGGGTCTTAGCGGATTCAGTTTGATGATGATGATGATGAGCTGAAGCAGAAGCAGAAGCTGAAGCCCTGGTTAGAGGGTTCAGCGGAGAGGGACGAGAAGCAAAATTGGCTCGCCTGAGTTCAAAGTTCAGCTTCGCTTGAGACAGGTTTGTCACACCGATCATCTGCACGTGGAAGCTAGATATGTGTGTGTGTGTGAGAGAGAGAGAGAGAGATGCGAGAAGTATTGAAGCTAGCAAGCAGATGATGAGATGGGTGGGATTTGTAATTTAATAAACCAGATTTAGGTGGGCAACAGTTAGAAGAGAAGGCAAATGGTACTTACGTACACACCTGCCAAAATCTGTTATATATATCTGATGATAACTTGTCAATGCTTAACATTTCAATGGAGACTGGACTTTTGTAAGTCGTTAATGTAATCCGAGTAAAGCACCCTGGGAGGTCAAACCACGGACTTTTATTACTTGTAAACTAAAATCAACCCGAGATGGTTGGATAAAAGAAAGAAAACCTAGGAAATGAAGGAGCAGTTTTTAAGCAAAAGTGACAACCTGATTCAAACCCGCCTATTTACAAATTACCGGTCAAATCGCCCAATGTGGATGCCTAAAAACCTAAACATTGAAATGTGTTGGAATCGGGCACGGTCCATTTTTGACTTGCCGCGGCTTTAGATGAACTAGATCGAGCTAGTAGTGTTGGATTCAACTAAGTACAATTTCGATCTCACCTTACGTACGTACCCATCATCCACCATTGCTCATTTTAGTTGCAGGTTGTTTCATTTTAAAATGGATATATTTATCATGACGCCGAAACCCTGGACCTGAGGCCTCGGACGTAGTTGCCCATGAATTTCTGCGAGTGCAGTCTCTTGAAAGTTTGTCTTTCTAATTCGTAGATATTCTATACATTTTATTTGCAGAATGAGAGCCAGTTTTGACGCGCAAAGTGGTGGAGGATTTTGCAGTCCTACCGAAAGTACCTAGAACCACACCATCTCTTCTTAACTATTATGTTTCTTTTTTTTTTTTTTCTTTGAAGCATAAGCTATGTACAAAATCATATAATGTTGTAAACTTGTTGGAGTTGGTAAAATTAAAAAAAAAAAAAAAAAGTTTGACTATGGAACCAAAGATTTTTAGTTCAATTCTTGTTATTGTCTCACTAAAAGGTGAAAGAGATTAATAGGCTTAAATTAGCCTGCTATCATTCCAAAAATAATACGTATGGTGATAAAGTCGGTGGCACAATTGTTTGTAAGAGAGAGAGAGAGAGAGAGAGAGAGAGAGATTTAGTTTGTTATAGAAACAAGGAAAATACATATAATTAGATGGGGACAAATTGATAGAAAGTGCTGCGTAAATGTCAATTGAAATAATAGTTACCATCATATTTGTCATATATATATATATATATGATATAAAATGAAATGTTACTTTCATTAGTATTGAAACCGTTTATAATAAAATTTTACATTGGGTCTAGAAGGGATTAAATTGAGGATAATATTAATACTAGGAGAATCCCAAACCCGCCTAACAATAAAAAATAACAGGAAAAAAATATTTTTGTATTAATTTAAGTTTTTAATGCTTTTTCGTGTAAATCTTTTGTACATTATTTATAATTCAAGCACCTTCTTATAAAAAAAAATTCATTAAGTTGGTGTAATGGATTAGTGAAATAAGAAATAAGAGGAAAACAAATATATATATATATATTTGTATGGATTTAAATTTTTAATACTTCCTCGTATAAATCTTGTGTGCATTATTTATAATCAAAACACCTTCTTATAAAATTAATTTCATATTAAGTTGGTGTTAGGGAATAGTGAAAGAAGAAATAAGAGGAAAAAAAAAAGTTATATGGATTTATATTTTTAATGCTTTTTCGTGTAAATCTTGTGTACATTATTTATAATCCAAACAACTTCTTATAAAATTAATTTCATAAAGTTGGTGCCAAGGAATAGTGAAATAATGTTGTTATTCAAATATTATAATACTCGTGGGCCTTTTCAATAAATCTTTAGAGAAAATCCTATGGAAAAAAAAAAATCAAAACAAGTCATTAACACAATGGGGTTAATAAACATAGTTGGGCCAAATATACGATAAATAAAGAAGTTTGCTGAATTATATATATAAGTTGATTCATTCCAACGTAACGTATGATTAGTGTTAATTAGACTTTTTAGTTTAAGATTTTTAAATATTTTAGGAATTTACATTTTATATTAATTGTTATTTAGTTTAATTTTTTTAATTTTCTCAAAGAATACATTGGTAATAAACATTATTTAATATAAGATTTTTCAATTTTCAAACTCTTAGCTCTTAAATATCTATTTAAAGAATTCTTCTTCAATGAAAATAAATCGTCAATTAAATTTCTCTAAAAAATTTTAGAATTGGAGAAAAGTTCGCTGTTATGTTTTTTTTTTTATTAAATTATTTAAATTTATGAAGAATTGACCAACTTTATAACTTCTTCAATCATATTTAATCTAATTTTATCTTCTCTAGGGTTAAACTACCCTTTTATAACCTAGGGTTAACAATACCTAATCCTTGTGATTTTCCATTATCAGAAGTTCCATTCTTAAATCAGGTTATTTACTAACCTAACCTCTTCTTTAACCCTTTTCTAATCCTCTGACCCTTTTGTTCATAATATACAAATTAAGGTGCTTTTACATCAAATACATAAATCCAATGGATGACAAAAGAAATCCCATTGCTTGTTTATTTATAAACTAATTTCAGCGGTTGTATTCAATTAGTTCAAATGTTCACAAAGCTTAACTCCACCAATTTGACGTCATGGTCCAATGAATAGTGGTGGTGTTCAATTGTTATAACATTCTTCCCTTTGAATACCCATTTATGTGGAGGACAAATTTATTAGAAAAGCTTAACTTAGAAAATTCAAATCAAACAGAAGGAAATAGAATAAAAGTTGGAAAAAGTACAGCATTTTTCAAAGTCCTATAATAATAATATTACAACATTATCATTAATATTATAGTATTTACTCGGAATCTTGACCCCTCATCCCTTATCTCAGTTTTGGTGCAAATTTTCTTCAATAGCTTAATTACAATCCTGATTAATTTCTTGATACAGTTCACAAGAACATCATAGACGTTCACCTGATGACAGGACTGTTTGATAGGGCGAAATCTTAAACGTAGAAATGAAAATATTAAAACATCTCTGTATATTTTTAGACATAAAAATCTTCAAAATTGTTCGCTCCTATAGTCAAAATAATTCCCTACCAAACAGCCCCTTGGTGCCCAACAATATCATTTGGTATACCATCCTTGATGGGCAATTTATAATTTGAAATTTTGGATCTTATATTCACATTTTCTCTTCATGTAGTCAGTCATCTTGCGCCATCAGCTTACCATTGTATTACGCAAATCTGCTGAGCTGTTGATAAATTTCTTTACATTACTCAAAATTAAGACTTGGTCATCCTTGTCTGACTTGACATAAGTTTAAAGAATGGACTGCTTCTGAAAGCCTATATAAAAATTGAAATTGACTCTCTAAATTAACATGGGTGGTAAGTCAAATATGTAATTAGATTTCAAAGAGATATACTATTCATAAGCCCACGTCCACTCTTCCTAGTTCCACCAACTAAGTTGCTCTCTTCACACTTCACTTTTGCACTCCTGAGCAGATTTGGCAAATTGATCAGTAGCTATCAAGTTTATGCATTCCTTCCTACCCTTTGTCTTTTTTTTTTTTTTTCCAAAATTTAGAATTTGTTTACCTCTTCTTTGACTTTAGAGGAACCCCCTTGTACATTTTCACGCGATCTCTCAATGCATCTCGCCTGGGTCGAGCCATTGTATTGTTTGGATCAAAAAGTAGGACTTCTTCAAAGGCATTCAGTGCAGCTTTGAAGTCTTTCTTCTGCTCATAGGCATCACCGAGGTTGTTCCAAGCTGTAACGTAGCCAGGTTGAAGTTTTATGGCAGTTTCAAACTGTGCAATTCCCTTATCGAGTTTCCCGTCACGGACATAGCTAACACCAAGTGCATTGTACACCTGTTCCATCATCAGAATGGTGCTTAACAACGAAATTTCCATTACAAGTTTAACTAGTAGATGTGCAAATAAAATTATCAGCCAACAGTTTGGAAATGAAAGACAAACCACCAAGAGAGAGAAACATGATGTTATTATGCTAGTTAAAATTTCTAAAAGCTTTGAAGGACATAGGTGCAGATGAAGCGGTAAACAGGAACCAGAAATAAGTGAGGTAACTTAGGAACCTGAGATTGTTACTACGAGGTGATGAATAACATAATTCATTATCATCCTCTTTTGTGGAATATATACACATACATACATATGTACATATATATATAAACATATATATACAACAGCAGGTTATGCCCTACAACTTAAAAAGCTTTTCTAAGAAACAAAGCAAACCAACAATTGCACTATTTTCTGTGTATAATACAGTACTAACTTTCTACATAGTTTCAATTATAATCATACACACACACTCACAGTCTCACACATGCGCAGAGCAGGTTATGCCCTAGTACTATTTTCTATGATGTATATACAGTACTAACGTTCCACATAGTTTCAATTATAATCATATATGCACACACACACAGAGCAGGTTATGCCCTAAAACTCAAGTATTTCTAATAAACAAAAGCAAACTAGCAACAATACTATATTCAACAACATATATAAAGCTTCCTCAAAAACATAGAACCTCAGGTAAATTTGTAGCAGAAGCAAAGAAAGAAAAGTAATCAAACTTCCAAAAGATTAAATTCCCTAAAAAAATAAAAAATTACCCAAAATGACCATGACTTCCTCCCTGATGCACTTACACAAGAATCATACACTCAATAAGAATGTTAATCTTGGGCTAAAGCAATTCTGACTGCCGTCTTTTTTTTTATTTAAGACTTTCCTCTGTCATCTTTGTTGTGTCTCCTTTTGAGAGAAGATTTTCTACCCCGCCTGACTATTTTGCGCTTCGAGTGCTTGGAAGTACCTGCTTTGTTCAACTTCCAAAACAGGAACGGGAAAAGTTCACGCCCCCGCAGGTTCCAGCTCCAGAACCAGGGGCGGCTCATGAGGCACCCCAAGTAATATAACAGGAAGTGCTAAACAAGGGCATTGGCCCAAAAGTAACAAAAAATGTGAGCAAACAGTAGCACAAAATAATAGGTGTGTTTAAGCATGACTCATCAGGCGTCCAATATTGCTGCATTTGAACCTCCATCAACCACAGGTCAGAAAGGTCATAGCAGCCATTGATCAATTGAAAACAACTTCTAATCTAATGGAAAGAGGATCAAGCTCTAGTGGTAGAGCTTGTCCTGTTGAACCAAGGCAAGACTGACTGCTTTGCAGCTACATTAACACAATTTGAACTTGGCGGTTGGCAAGGAGGACCAAGACAGTAAATCTATCAATGAAACTTTCATATCCCAGGCTTAATAATTTATATTCCACCACAGTTTGATTTTAGTATTCCTCCAGAAGCTGATCCAACATTACGTACACCTGATGTAGACCTGTCAAATACTGATCCCACTAATTGGCAGTGATCCATTCCCCCAATTGATACTGTCATTTTTTGGAACAACAATACGTGAGACAGCCAAGATGTCTTGATATATGCAAGCACAAATTGACTCACAGCATATACACAAATACATTGCCTGGTAAATTAATTGACAGAATTAACTACATTGTGATATTTCTAATACCAAATTACATTAACCGAGTTTTCATTATTAGACACTAATCTTGTGAATATGTAATTGGGCATCAGCAACACGTTACCATAGCTTTTGGCTTCTTTATACTGTGAGATGAAAGTCCCAGATATTGATGTACTAGTTGTTAACCTAATAGGTTTTCCACTAAGATTTTACCAAAGTGTTTCTGATGCTAACAAATAATGTAACCAATGTTGCTAATTGTTGTATCTAGTATAGTTCACCACTAATGAGAAACAGAAAGGAATAAAAAATCAAAATAGTTCAAATCAAGCAATTCACTGGTAGGAAGAAGTGGAGAGATCACTGGGTTCTAGCCAGTATGGCAGTGGTGTGGTGTGTGTGGAAGGCGAGGAACGCAAGCTTTTCGAAGACAAAGCCATCCTTCATAGGGAGATAAGGAAAGAATCCCAATCCCTTACGTCTTTTTGGATTAGGAATTATCCTCTCTCTTTGGGATATTCCATGTCGGATTGGCTTAGAGGGTGGGGCAACGATTTGTAACTATGGGAGGGGTAGGAGTGTGTCGGTTTTGTTTTGTTAGGCCTTCCCTCTTCACTGCTTGTTTTGTTCTTTTTTATTTTCTAATAAAAATTATGCATTTCTTTAGAAAAAAAAAGGAATTCATCAAGCAAACTTAACTTCAAATACTCAAGGCTTGGATGATTGGACAAATTGAAGAAAACCTTCGATTTAGTCAATATCTATAAAGATAGATTAAGCAAGCTCAACCCAATCTTTGCAGGGTCCTAAAAAAACCGCACGGATTGGGAGTAATCCCAAAATTTTATAAATCTGAGTATCTATACAAGTCTAGCATGATGCATCTATAGAAACTCATGTAGCAAATAAAACATTATATCTTTCCCACACAGCAAAATCCGACCTAGACCTATCCAAAAAGAGCCTTTTATTTCTTTCTTCCCGCAAATGTGTACCAAACTACAAAGACCATAATCTTCCAATAATGTTGCATCCTTCTTTGAGCTACATTAGCCGAAATACTAAAAAGATCTTGGTCCACAAGAGGTTCAAAAACTGTATAATGATTTGTCCACCTTCTGCAAAGCTGTTGTATCATCTTGCATTGATCAAATATGTGAGAAGTGGGCTCCGAGTTATCCCTGCACAACAAGCATATAGAGGGGTTAAGAGCATACTTAGCAAACTTTCTTTGGATGTTTTCTACTTGTTTTAGCTTATTCAAGCTAATTAACCAAGCTAACATTCTTGTTTTTGTAGGAACTTTTGTTCTCCATATGAAAACCACCGGAACTGTTGGGTGGTTGGTCCTATTAACACTAAGGTGGGTCATGAAAGATCTAACTGAGAATCTTTTAGATCCTTTACCCATCCACAGTGGCCGGTCCTCAACATTGGTATCCTCTTGATGAAAATTCTGCGGCAAGTTCATCATTTCACTGATTTCTTCTATAAATCCTTCTATGTTTCTACTTATATGAAGGTCTCACCCCCAAATACTACCATTTTCCACTGTGCTCCTAGATCTAAACTCAACAACCGGCCCTTCCTTCATATCAGATAATCTAAAAACGTTGGGGAATTTCTATTTTCGAATTTTTGATCCGCACCACTTCTCCCCCCAAAAGTCTACGTTGTCCCATTTCCCTACTTTCCAAATAATGTTATCCTTTACTTTACCATAAATACTAAAAATGTCCTTCCAAGGAGCCTTATGGCTGCTTCTTCTGTTCAAACCAGCGTCTTTTCCGAACATTTTAGAGCCATGAATACTCTTAATTACCTTGGCACACATAGCATTCGGCTTTTCATACATTCTCCACAACCATTTTTCCCTCAAGGCAATGTTTCTTTTGATCATACCTCCCACTCTCAATCCTCCTTGCTGAATTTCTTTACGAACCTGATCTCACTTCACTAGGTTTTGGCTCTTGTCCTCATCCTCCTTCTTCCAAAGGAATTGTCTCATATGCCTCTCAATGATTCTTGCCAACGTTTTAAACATTTTGAAGCCTGACATGAAATAGGTGGAGAGAGCTTCTCGAATTGTCCTCAATAAGAGAAGCCGCCCTCCTCTTGATAAGAAACTCCTTTTCCAACCTACTGCCCGGTTCTTTATCTTTTGAATCATATAGTTTTAAAATTCTAATTTATTAGGATTTCCTCTTAGAGGCACTCCCAAATATTGTATAGGCCATTTTCTGAAAAAAACATTTAATTCTTGGGCCACCTTTTCCACTGCCTCCTGCTCTATGTTTATGCTTAACAGTTGGCTCTTCCTTCCAATAATTCTCATTCAGGTCAAAAAGCTGAAAGCCCTTAAAATTTCCTTGACTACCTTGATCTCCTTACTGTTCTTCATAAAAATGATGCAGTCATCTACAAATAGGAGATGTGTTATCTGAAATCTTTCCCTTCCCACTTGCATCCCCTCCATTTTTCCTAGTTCCACTGCCTTGTATAAGATTCTGGTTAGAGTGTATGCCGTAAGGGTGTAAAGAAAGGGTGATAGGGGGTCTCCTTGCCGAAGGCCTCTATAACCATTAAATTTTTCCCTAGGCTTCCCATTAATAAACACATAATAGTTAACTGTTTTCAAGCAGCCTTGAATCCATCTCCTCCATTTTTCTCCAAATCCCTTCTGCTTGAGAACAAAATCAAGGAAGCTCCATCTCACCGAGTCATAGGCTTTAGCAAAATCCACCTTTAGCATCATACCTTTCTTGCCATTAATCCTATAATCCTTCACTGTTTCATTTGCAATCAAAATTGCATCCGTGATTTGCCTATTTTGAACAAAGGCCATTTGGTTTTCACTTTCAGTTTTATGAAGGACCATTCTAAGACGGTTGGCTAATGTTTTTGCAATAATTTTGTAGATACTTGTGGTGAGGCTTATCGGCCTGAAGTCCTCAACTTTCATAGCATTATGCTTCTTAGGGATTAGGCAAATATACGTCTCATTAACTTTTCCTTTAACTATGGCATCCCTATGGAATTCTTGAAGGCATTTTACTACATCTTGCTTCACTGTTTCCCAATTCTTTTGGAAAAAGGCCATTGTGAATCCGTCCGAGCCTGGGGCCTTTCCCCCCTCACAATTGAAGACTGAATTCCGAATTTCCTCTTCCTCAAACTCTCTTTCCAACCAACTTCTGTCTTCTTCTGTTATTGCTTGCCATTGAAGCCCTTCTACCCCCCATCTCATATCAGACTGCTCTTTAAATATTTCTTCAAAGTATTCTAAAATAATACTTTGAATCTCCTCCCCTTTTCCACCAGGTTACCACTCTTGTCCTCCATCTTACTAATAATAGCCCTCGATTTCCTAAGAGACAGGATTCTATGGAAATATTTGGAGTTAACATCCCCTTCTTTGGCCCATTTTATTTTTGCTCTTTGGTTGTTTTTCCTTTCCAATCTACAGTCTACCCTGTGAAGTTCCTCGATCAACTTTTTTCTGTCCTCTAGAATATCATCCCAATCTTCATTCTCCAAGTTCCTATCAGTCTTCCTAAGGGCTTCCATCAACTCTATCCTCCTTGCATTATCCTCAGCCTCCTTTCCTTTATCCCATGACCGAAGAACTCCTTTCAGATTTTGAAGCTTCAACATTATTTTATATCTTGCCCATCCCTTGCTTCTGTCTATATTCCATTCCTTCTTAATCATTTCTTGAAACTTTGGCTGGTGCAGCCATGAGTTTTCAAATCTAAACGAGTTCGAACCCCATTTGACCTCCTCTGTATCCAAAACTATTGGCCAGTGATCAGAAGTAATCCTCTGCAGGCCCCACTCTTTGTTGTTTGAATTTAAGGCCCCATTCTGCATTGAATAGGGATCTGTCTAACTTAGACATTGTTGGCGTCATCCTACCATTTCACAATCATTTATGTCTAATTTTTTCTCATATATTGTAGTTTTTCACAAAATCATATTCGTCAACTTTTCCAAAAATCACGGTTAAGACTTCTTTTGAGAACTTTATTTTCAATCCACTATATGAAGTGCTTCAAGCTAGTTGAGTCATGCCTGCACATGTTTTTTTTTTTTTTTTCAATTTGTATATTTTCTCAGAAGCATATTTGCCTAGTATTTAAATTACATTTCATCACCTAATCATACTCACAAAGTTAGAATTTCAAAACATGAACAGAAAACAGCTTGACCAATGTCAAACCAATCAATTAGTTTGTTGGAATTCGCTCCTGATTTTCTGTGTAATCTTTTGGGTTCTCAAATTCTTGAGGAATGAGCACGAAAAAAGAGGAACACACTCCAGACTTTTGAGACATGATTTCAACATTAAAAAGCTTTTACCCCAACAACTATTTGTTGGTGTTTAATGGCTAGGGTTCACTTATGAAGTACAATGAAGTATAATAACGCCACTTTAGAAGAAGATAGACACAAGTGTCATTTCATTGACAAAATTCCAAGTTCAAACCCCTTTTTTTCATTCAAGGCGTGGATTTTAAGCTTCCTCATTGAGTATCTTTCAAAGCATTTCAAAAACAATTCTTGAAGGAATACTGATGCAAGGAAGCTAAAATGTATTGTAAGGCCCATACAATCCTTGAGCTTAATATTTAATATCTTGTATTGGTTTTTTTAACCTCTGAGCATCATTATAATTGTTTTAGATCATTTGGAGAAACATTTATTATTTGTCTTCCTTGATTAGTTTCTAGTCGAAACACGCCAAGTCAAGTGATTATCAATCATTTGTGATTCCCACATCGGAATCTACGGGACTAGTCTCACCTATTATCTTGAAAAGGGTTTAGTGATTAATTCTTAGCCTGCAAAAGGATATTATCAGTTAGTTTTTAGACCAAAAAAAGATAGGTTTGTTTTGAATACATAAAAAGAAATTGTAATGGTTTGATTTCAAACAATTGAAGTGAATCCAAAATAATGAGTCCTAGAGAAGCGTGGATGTAAAAAAGGAATTTCTGAACAACGTGAAAGTTCTTGTGACTTTTCATTTAATCACACCATCTATTTTAATAAAAACTTGCATCAAATTTTAGGATTTCACAAGAAAAGTTTACATTTGTCATATTTAGGCACCCAATTCAACCAATCCTTCTCTTGGGTGTCCAAAACTAGCCATATCAATATTTATGAAATATTTCAGCAAGGTTAGATGCTAGTACCAAGTTTTTCCTAAGCATACTAAAAGTTGTAAATTTTGGCATTGATTGAGAGAAAAAAAAATTACTTATGTCATGATAATTCTAGTCCTCACCACAATGAACTTCATGAAGCAAAGATGATCTACTTCACTTTGCTTACAGAACCCAATTCCTTCATGTCATCATTGAACCACAAAATCATGCCTTAGGGAACTTCTAGATCTAACTAAAACACAACTCATACAAGCTACTGTCCTTCATCTTCATGTCGTCATAGTGCTTTAAAGGCAATGCCTAGGCCAAGCCAGGCAGTTGGTGGGGACTTGTGCAAATCTTTAAAAATCTAATGGGAATCTCCCTAATAAAAATAAAAAATAACTTTAAAAACAGGAATCCCTCCTTTTCTACAGTAAACCTTTGAACCTGTCTCCCTAAGCTCATTTTTACATTTGCTTCAACTTAGTAACACCACTGAAATCATTCATGACCATTAGCAAACCTCCAATGAAAAATATTTCTGGGCATCAATATGTGGAAATAATTTTAATTAATATGAGAATTCATTTATCATTTTATGAAAATCTAACACTTGCTATTAAATATTGTTACATGTATATAGTTATGCATATAAATTATCTAGGGACCTATAATAATCAATTATCTTTAGACCTATAATAAATACTTTTTATTACCTACTATCTAGGATTCATCTTTGTTACGCCTCCCCTAGACAATGCAAATTACCTTAACACCATCTTGGCACCTTAAAGGCACCGGGTTATCATGAGTGAATAGGAACTTGGTGGCATACCCAACATAATCCAATAAAGATGTCAGAGAAATTCCTTTAGGAAATAATGTTCTTTTTGATGAAAAGAGACAAATAGTCATTGTACTGATCATAAATCTCTATATGTCCATTGTAATATGTGTGCTTTGCTTTTACTCTCTAATGGATACAATAATATTCACATATAAATTGAAAATTATTTGCCACAAGGAATTGCCATTCTAATGGACTTCCATCTTTCCAACAATGTGAAGTTTGGCAATTAATGCTAGGACTATATTTTTTTTTTGAAAAAGGAAAATATTAATAAGATAAAAGTACATGCCGGACAAGGAGTCCGACCACAAAACAGCACAAAGTTACATAGAACATAAGATACTCCCCCCTTTACAAAGCCACTCTCCTAAGAAATACCCAAGCCCTAATTTAGTAGAACCGATCCAGATAGCAAACAGAATGTTGGACCTTTCCCATAGCATCCGTTTCGTCTTCTTCTTTTCTACAAAAATTATGCTATTCCTTTCCTCCCATATGGAATACCAGACAGCTGCCACCAAAACTTTCTAGTAAGGTTTCAATTTGGAAGGAAAATCCCTACTCGAAAACTGAAACATATTATCATCACTGGGGGGGATGAAACTTCTGTTGATCTGCTGCCATTGTCTCCACAAGCTTCGCACTATGTCACACTCCTTTATAACGTGATGTAAGGTCTTTTCATTCTTCCTGCACATATGACACATGGAAGGATTCAAATTTAGATTGGGAAATTTTTTTTGGATATTTTCATCAGTTTTCAATCCATTTAGACTTATTAACCACATCAAAATTTTCGCTTTCATTGGGGCCTTTGATTCCCAACTGAAGTTAACCGGCACATTGTGACGTCTCCTTACTTGACTGGGAATTTGGTTTCTAAATGACTGAACTAAAAATTTTCTACGAGGATCTTCATTCCACGTAGGCCTATCTTCCTCCATAACATTGCTTATCTGAAAACTATGAAGTATATTTAGAAGTTCTCCCAGTTCAGCCACATGAATATCATTCACATTGCTGGAAATATGTAAATTTCAGCCCCATGGGTTGTTCCCCTCTTCCTCATTGTGGCTTCTAAATTCTAAGACAGCGCCATCTTTCTTTTGGGACAATCTATAAATATTGGAGAATTTATTTTGAAGACTCTCCTTTCCACACCATATATCCTTCCAAAATATCACATGATTGCCTTTTCCAACTTTCCAAGTAATATGATGCCTGAACTTTTCATATAAACTGAAAATGTCTTTCCAAGGGGACCGGTGGCTGCACTTTTTATTCAAACCTACCTCTCTCCCAAAAGCTTCCTCACCATGGATGCTTCTTACCATCCTTGCCCACATAGCTTGAGAATTTGTCATCATGCTCCATATCCATCTTCCCCTAAGAGCCATATTTCTTTTAATCATGCCTCCAACTCCTAGACCTCTTTTATTTATGTCTTGACTAACCTGCTCCCACCTAACCATGTTTTGCCCCTTTTCTGAATCTTCATTTTTCCACAGGAAGTCTCTCATAAGCTTCTCTATATGATCAGCAACTGTTTTTTGCATCCTAAAAACTGATAGAAAATAGGTTGGAAGTGCCTCCAAAACAGTTTTCAGCAGCAGTAATCTTCCCCCTCTTGATAAATAGCTTCTTTTCCATCCTGCTATTCTCCTCTTGATCGTTTGAATCATTGGGTCCCAAAAGTTGATTTTGTAAGGGTTTCCTCCCAGTGGCAAACCTAGATATTTGATTGGCCATGAACCTCGAGAAACCTACAGAATTTCCACTATATTGTCCACCATACCTTCTTGTACATAAAGACCTATCAGTTGACTCTTATCCCCGTTAATTTTCATACCAGTTAAGAAACAGAAAGTTTGAATCACTTTCTTTACCATTTCCACCTGCTCTTTCTTGTTGGGCATAAACAAAATGCAGTCATCCGCAAACAACAAATGGGTCAACTGAATTTTATTCTTTCCCACTTCTATTCCTTCCATCCTTCCCACTTGCACAAATTTTTTATTAATTCTAGTGAGTGTGTCTGCTACTAACGTAAATAAGAATGGGGATAAAGGGTCCCCCTATCTCAATCCCCGATAGCCATTGAACTTTCCTCTTGGCCGACCATTAATAAAAATGGAATAGTTAGTTGTTTTCAAGCAAGCTTGAATCCATCTTCTCTATATAACACCAAATCCTTTCTGCTACAAGACAGTGTCTAAATAACTCCACCTCACTGAATCATAAGCCTTAGCTAGATCAACCTTCAGTAGAAAACCCTCCTTTCCACTTGTTTGTTGATCTTCCACCGCTTCATTAGCAATCAAAATTGTTTCCGTTATCTGTCTGTTTTCAACAAAAGCGAACTGATGCTCACTTACTATTTCAGATAAGACCCGTCGAAGCCTATTTGCCAAAGTCTTAGCAATTATTTTATATAGGCTGGTTGTTAAACTAATCGGTCTAAAATCTTCAACCTTCACAGAGTTTAACTTTTTAGGTATTAAGCAAATATATGTTTCATTCACCTTCCGATTAATAACTGCATCTTTGTGAAATTCTTCCATACACGCAATAATATCCGCCTTGACAGTATTCCAATTGCACTGAAAAAAGGCCATAGCAAACCCATCAGGACCTGGGGCCTTCTCACCATCACAACTGAAAACAACGTCTCTTATTTCCTCCTCTTCAAACTTTCTTTCCAACCATTGGCTTCTATTTGTTGAAATCTGCTTCCATTTGTTGAAATCTGCTTCCATTCCAAGCCTTCCACCTTCCACTTATCCTTAATTGGTTCCATTAACAGCTCAGAAAAGTAATTTAGAATTAGATTCTGGATATCCTTTTCTTTATCAATTAGGTTGCCATCCTTATCTTCCATCTTTGAGATTGGAGCTCTTGATTTTCTTAAAGAAAGAATTCTGTGGAAATATTTTGAATTAACATCCCCTTCTTTAGCCCATTTGAGTTTTGCCTTTTGTCTGCAAGCCCTCTCATGTCTGCACTCAAGAATTTGGATCCCCTCCACTAACTTTCTTCGGTTAGCCAAAAGCTGCTCCCCTTCCTCTCTTTCCAGCATTCTGTCAACAGCCCTAAGATTCTCCTTCAAAGCTACTTCCTTAGCTTTATCCTCCTCCATTTGTTCCCTCACCAAATCCTTTAGTTTCCTCCTCAAATTCTGCAGCTTTTGCATAATTTTATAGCCTTCCCAGCCTTGACCATGATAATCTTCCCATTCCGATATCATCATTTGAATGCATTTGGACTGGTTTAGCCATTCATTGTTGAATCGGAATGGAGCAAGACCCCACTTTGTTTGATCAGTGTCTGGCATGATTGGCCAGTGATCTGAGGTTATACGCTGTAATCCCCATACATGCTGTTGCTGAAATTTCTCCCCCCACTCCTGATTGCATAAAAATCTATCCAACTTAGACATGGAAGGACTGTTTCTTCCATTACTCCAGGTAAACTTCAAATTTCTCAACTCTGGTTCAAAGAGCTGCATATCCCGAATCCATTCATCAAACATTGTCATGGAAGCCGACATATGTTGACTGTTTCTCTTCTCTTCCATATTTCTGATCATGTTAAAATCTCCTCCTATGCACCACGGCTCATTGAAAGAAGTCGAGAGAGCTACTATTTCAATCAGGCATTCCTCTTTCCCCTGAAGGTCACAAGGACTGTAGACAGTTGTGAACCACCAGCTGCCCTAATTACCATCTTCAACTCTAATGGATAGGGAATGAGTTCCCAGTCTTCTATCCGCCACACGAAATTTTCAAGTATCCCACATAATCACCATACCCCCAGCTGAGCCTTCAGCTGGTTTCATGAGCCATTCCACAAACCTGCTCTTCCATAGCTGCCCAATAATCTTGTGGTCCAGTCCCATTTTCTCAGTTTCTTGAATGGCAATTAGATCGGCTTGAACTGCAGAAATGGTTCTCTTGATTGATCTTCTCTTATCCTCCCTCCCACGACCTCTCACATTCCAACTGAGAATCTTCATAACAACTGCAGACACCCCGCCCAGAAAAGACACACTCATGCTTCCACCAACTGGGCGTTGATCGAAAGCAGGAAGTCACGAACCCTCTCATACTCCGCTAGCTGGGCCTCCTTATCCCAATCCCCTTGTCCCTGATTTCTCAGCATCTGCTGTTCTCCTTCAGATATATCCCGAGCTTTGTTTCTGTTGTCTTCCTCTTTTTCTCTATTTTTTGCCCAAGACATCTCATTATTCCTTTGAGATTCTTCAGACTCACTAGAATAGTTAGAGAGGGTTGGATCAAGATAGGGATTGCGTACCTGATCAGCGTCTGTTTCTTCCTGATGTTCAGTCTCGCTTCCCAGCCCCGTCTTAGTTGTTGTGTAGTCCGCATCAGTGTTTTGGGTTTCCAAGACCCTTTCCGAATCTTCCTGATCATCCTCTTCTTCTTGTTCAAGCTCTAACTCCATGTCCGACTCCGAGAACCCCGATTCTCCTACCTAGGTAGCCCATTGCACCATGGCACTGGCCCTTTTCTTTCTTCTTCCTTTTTCTTCTCGTCGATAAACATTTAGAATGGGCTTCGTTTTTTCTTGGAGGTCCAGCCCCTTATCCTTTATTTTACGAATTAGGTTTCCTTCGCTGGGCCCTCGTATGTGATCCAAGTTCGCTGGATCTCTATTGGTCGGTTCACGAGGGTAGCTCTTGTTTATTGACCCAATCCATTTCTCCTGATCTAAAAGACTCGCCCGATCCACTTGCTTTCCTTTCTCCCCGACCCAGCTGGGCCCAGCTCTGCCACCTGCTGAACCACCAGAGGTCGTTGTCTTTTCCCCATTGGTTCGCCGAAGCTTTAAGCCTGCCCCACCGCCTGACGTCATCTTCGGTTCAGACCCTCTTTTCCCCCGTTGTTCCTCGAGATTCCCGTCGTCATCATTTGAGCTGGAAAGCTTGATCTCGTCGTTCCGCCAGCCGGTGTACCGTCATTTCTTCAACTGCATGATATCTGTGGGGTATTTTTCAATAAATTGGTCGATAATCTATTGGCGGATCTCCATTATCTCCGCTCCCCAGTTTCTTTCAATCTCCACCAAACGAAGCTCCTGTATACCTTCTTCGTCGTATATTTCGAATTCCTTCTGGAGGAAGCCAGAGTCGTGGCCCCTTAACTGTAGGAACGCCATTTCCATAGATTCCGCCGAACTGGTGATGCTCGCTATGTCCAACAATCCTCCACACATCTCCCCGATTTTATCGAACGTATGAACATTCCATTTTTCCAGGCTTATACCTTCCAACTCCAACCCAACTATTCTGGCATGCTATCTTGGCCCTTCCTACATCCATTTCTTTGTTCCAGTCTTCAAAATAGAAACCCCCAATCGTTGTATGAAATTTTTCTGTCTGGATTTTCTAGAATTTTTCCTTGTCGTAGCAATGAAGCAGGGCCCGAGCAACATCCAATCGCCTGATATGTATTTCTCGTTTGAGCATTCGGCGAATGGACATCTCTATTGTCTTCCACGACGTTTCATCCGTTGTTCGGATGATCATGACATCCTTTCCTTCGGGATTCCCCCTATTCCAACTGCCGTCCCTTCTGCGACTCGAGTGATCTGTTACACTCCTCCTTAGCCGCCTTCAACCCTCCTTCGTTCATTCCCACTGTCCTCTGTTACGACTCGCTTCATCTATTATCACTTTTTTTCCGTCCTGGTGTAGCTCTGTGATTGTTTCGCGTCCTTTTCCTTCGTTCTCTCTTTTGTGAGCCTAGCGTCCTCTTCCCTTATCACCGTATCCAGAGCCTTCCATAGATTTCTCCAAGCCTCAGTGTTTCATTCTTCCGGGATAACTATGCTTTCCACCTAGTCATTCACCATTTTTGTCAGCTTAATGAACCTCCCTCTTTCGTTCGCCATCACCTCCGTGAGTAAATTGTATCCCTTTCCTCTGAAAACCCCGATTCTCGGTTTTGACTCTCCGTCTAGCAACTCTTTCTTCACTTTCGTTTTAATCCACCGTATTACTTCTCTCGACAGTACAATTTGAAAATGGCGCGTCTTGTTGACCTCCTGTATTATGATATCCTTCGAGTCATTTGTAAAGCATACCGAGAAGTATTTATACTTCGTTGGGAAGGATACATACGACCATTCCCCATTCTAAGTCCTTAATACATTTTCTTTGTTGTCCCCACCCATCTTTAAGTCATTAGAATATTCCTTCCTTTTATGGTAACTAGTTACTCCCTTGGCCTGTGCTCGCTCCTTTTTGTCTTTTATGTTTCGATTCCTCTTACGTGTCACTACAGTCCACTCTTTGTCATCTTCCATCTCCTCTTTCCTCTGTATTAATGCCTGTTTCCATGAATTTTCCGATCCATGATGTTCCTTTGCTTTATACCTCCTTTGTACCCCCTCATAGTCCCAACGACTCCTTCCTTCTCTTCCATGAACTATTGAAACCCTCCCCGTTCTTTTTTCCTGTATAATGGTCGTTTCTTTGTGATGTGATCCTCCGTTCAGCTTTTTCCGATCTCCATTCTTTCTCAAAACCCTGATTTCTTCGTCGTCCATCGCTCCTCAGTCGGCCCCATTCCATCTCCTCAACTTCACAATATTGTAAGTTGGAAAAATTATTGTTATGCTAGGACTATATTCTAATAATAGAAATCACGAACAGTTGTTTTTAGATGTTTAAAGTAAACATACTTTCTAGCTAATATCATTAGCCTTCACATATAACGTTTTCACTATACAATTTTTTTTCTAAAAGTGCAAAGCACCATGCAATATTAATGTAAAATATGACCATGTACATCAATATAATATTCTCTCGATTTTTTTAGAAACAAAAACATGACGTACAACATTGAAAATAAGTCAATTAGGGATTAAATCCATCTAGGGGAGAGTTTTATATTTGATGAAGCTGAGGAAAAAAAAAAGCAAAATAGAACCTAAAATAGCAACAAAAAAAAAGACAAGATGAACGAAGACTATTATGACAAAAATAACAAATTCTAATCTCTATGGGGTTGTGGTAAAAGAAACACACAAGTACATACTAACACATCCCAGGTTCCGTTGCTAGCGCGGGCCTTACGCAATCGATCGGATCATATAGATATTTCTTCAACACAACATAGGTCATCGAAAGGATCTCGGACGACTCACCAAAGCATGTCGGCTTTGCTGGAAGAAAACCCAAATCGAAGAAGGAAAGAATTGAATCTATGAAAGCATGCACGAGGTGCTTGCTTTAGGCCAAGCTTTGTTCAGACGACATATATGATTTGGGAACTCAGAATGAATGATAACATTCTTTCGACTTTCATAAAGAGAGAACAAGAAACAATAAGCAAAATAGGGGAAAAAAATAATGGAGAAAAGTTGCTACTATAAATGTACAAAGATAAATAGAGAAATGAGTAGGCTAGAAAGTTGTATTATTACTCTCAAGTCACAAGATTGCGACAAATATTTGAAAGAAAAAAAGAATATTCAATCTAAACAATGCGAGGAACCTTGTGCATTGGGTATTAATGTTCTAAGCCCTCTTCATTGACAATAAAGGATATTAACATCAATAAAGCTTGTCAAAGTTTATCACAATTGAACATAGGGCTCATCACTAGTAAGGGATTACAAGAACATGGATCAAGCAACAAATGGGCAGGGAAAGCAATTTTTCTATGGATCTATTGTCTAGGTAGTTATAACTTCCCATTCTTCTTTATGAGAAATCACATTTATCCATTTCAATCCAATATCCCTAACCATTGCTAAAATTATCTTGAAACATGATTGACATGAATCCAAGCTTAAATTGGATAAGGTTCTTGTCTTGTAGGACATAAATTTTTAATGCTCTAAATTAACTCTAATGGTGCTAACTCACATTTTTACCTTGTTTCAATTTTATGATGGCATTGATAGATATAATTAAACCGTTTTGATTTGTGTCACTCTGCTTCTATAATCTTGATCACTTCGTTTTACCTTCTTGCTCAATTTACTAACTAGAATTGAAGAGTACATGTAACTGCCTCTGGCGCTTTGGACTGCTCGTCCACTTTTTATTATATTATAATACATATCTAGTTTCCTTTCAAAAAAAAAATTGAAGAGTACATTAGCATTGGCATCGTTAAACCACACCGAATTAATCACAACCTAGATAATGCCTCTTGTATGTCAGATAGACCAAAAATTGATCAACTCAGAGTGTTGTGTCCGAAAGGACCACAACTATTTGACTTCTCAAAATTGATCAAAACTAGTTTGTATTACGTTTACTATCAATATAGTCTCTGTTTCCCAAAAAAAAATGATCAAAACTATTATATAAAATGGAATAGAACTATTTTCGTAAGTTATGAAGTCTAGGGTTCCTGTCAAACCTGCGCAAGATCTTGGTCATCTCCATCCCATTTCTCAATTGCCTGTAACAAATATTTAGTTGCAGCTGGGTAGAATTTTCTCCTTAGCATCACTGCACCAAGTTCAAAAAACTCAGTTGCGCTAGCATCACCACTTCTCACTTGCTCCTAAAAGTAAAACAGAAAAATAATTAACATTTTTGAGACACAAATTTCTATGAACAAATATATAGTAATATAGTATACACATGCATAGATCAGATATATATTTGATGTTTGCATAACTAGTCAAGACACTCTGTTAATCAAAGCAATACAAGCAAAGAACATTGTTATATGGAGTGAAAAAAGTTAAGTGCTTAAATTCCTACATTGTTTTTAACATAACTAAAACTATATTGTAAAAGAATAAAAAATTAATGATAATAAAGTTGACAAGAGTATTTCTGGAAAACTGAAAAATGATTACACCATGATGATCCAACTTTGGCATTACTGTATATAACATAAAGATTTTGAAGGCCAATAGAAATAAAAATATTGGTAGACTGGGAAAAGTTGATTACTTGAATCCATACGATTTACAATATCGTCAACCTTTCTTCTGATAGATTAAGCTATCACTGAGGTGTCTTCCCCTTCATCATCATAGCATAACATTCCCTAGATCTTGAGTAGAACCTGTTCTAGGGAGGCGTTCAAGCATGTGTCGTTGGTGTCTGCTCAGGGGCATCTTTCTACTCCTTTGTTCTCAATTATCTTATTTTGTCCTCTTACAATATTTGTGGCTATTACTTGGTTTTTCCCATTCATTTTCTTCTCCTCTTATTCTACTTGTAACTAGTAGCAGTTTTATTCATCTAAGCCCTTTGCATCACTCTACTCGTCAAAATAAATAAACTCTTGATTAGGAGTAAGAGCTCCTAATAGGTCCAAACTTTCTTCTTACAAAGGGAAAAATGGAGCT
>JAJIYU010005174.1:0-22841 GCA_030144865.1 Tinospora cordifolia
AATATATTCCCCACCAACCATTTTAAACAATTAAAAAACGCAAAAAAACAAAAATACCCCCTTTACCTCTTGCTTGTTTTTGTTTTTTGCCCCCCCCCCCCCCCCCCCCCCCCAAACGATTGTTCTCAGTCGCTTCCCATGTGCTATTAACCTGTGCATGGGAGAGGAAGAATTGCTAGTAACAGCTAGGGTTCTTTGTGTGCATGAGCGGTGAGGGTTTTCTTTTGAGGATGAAGGTGAGCAACTACGGTTGTAAGTGAATCAAGTGAGTAGGGCTACGCACAGTGATCTATTTATATTTTTAGTGAAAATCTGGGGTTTACGAGTTTTTATTTTTGATTTGCAATTGCAAGACCGCGATTACAAAAGCCTAGATTGCGGTCTTGGGCATGCCCTTAATCGCAGGACTGCCACAAATTAAATGCAGCACCACGATCTCAGTTCATAGGACCGTAGTCCTATGGGATGGGTCCCCCAATATCAGAAGACCATGGCCCCATAAATGGGGACCACAGTCCTTGAGCACAAGCCCTTTTTTTCATGTTTGTGTTCCTTGTTCTTTATTCTTTTCTAATTGTTTTTCAACTTTGGGTTATTACAGATAATGACTAGTAAAGACGGGGCTCCACCCAAATAGTCATACTTCAAATGATCAAGAAGAGGTTTCAAGTCAACAGCTTTAGGAACTTCTTGAGAAATTTTAGATTGGGAGAGATCAAGCAAAGGTGTGTCTATGCTGTGTGGCTCAGATGGTGAAGCTTCCAATGCTAGAACATCCATTCTCTCATCTTCTGTCATGGGTTGGGAAGAGGAAATAGAGTGAGAAATACACCCAACCATATCATCTTGAGAGTTGAATTCATCCACCACTTCAACGATGCAAGAACTTATCACATCCACGCTCTTTCATTCAAGTAAATTACTTGGGAATTGCATTGACTTGTAGAGGTTGAAGACCACTTACCCTTCATTCACTCTCAAAGTAAGCTCTCCCTTATGTACAACAATAAGGGCATAACCTATATCTAGGAAGGACCTCCTAAGAATCAGTGGTATCTCCCCATCTTCTTCCATATATAAAACAACAAAATCTACCTAGAAGATGAACTTATCAACCTTCATGAACACATCTTCAATGATGTCCTGCGATAAGTAATAGATCTGCCAACAAGCTGAAGAGTAATGGTGGTGGGTTTGATTTTTGACATCCCCAATCTTCTGCATACTGACATCGACATAAGATTGATACTTGCTCCCAAGTCACAAAGTGTCTTTTCAAAGATTTTTGAGCCAATATTACATGGACTATCAATGCAATACCTCAAAGTTTAGAAGAATCAAAAAAAAATCTACGTAATTACCACAGTACCAATTTGGGTACCGCGATAGTTCATCGTGAATTTTAAAAAAATGAATTTTGCATGGGGACCATAGTACTAGGTTTGGGTGTTGTAGTATTGGATCAGGGTACTGCAATATGCGATTGGATTTTAGAATTTTAGGACCCTGACATGGTACTGCAGTATCGAGATGGGATACCATAGTACGGCGATTAAAAACTCAAAAATTTTGATAAAGATGTGGGACCGCAGTGTTAGGGTGTGGTATTGCAATTAGGAACAGTCCCAATACCACGGTACGATGACGTAATACTGTGGTATTGCAATTGAAGATTAGAAATGGAAGTTCTAAGCATTCGTTATCTATATATTATAAGTGCAAAAAACCCTAAACACATCATTTTGCGCTGCAACAAACCCTAGCCGTATACTATCGATTTCCCCTTCTTCCCCGCATGTGTTCTAAATCGGATTCAACAAGCTCCAAGCCTCTTCTAACTATCTTATGAACGTTGATAGGAGGAAAGTTGCGATAACAATGAAGGCTTCAAACAATTATGCCATTGTGAGTGATTATAGAGGTAAGGTACTAGTTTTATACGTAAAACAATGTTACAGATCACTATCTTCACAATGTTTGAGTTTTCACACATGTCTTCTACTTCTGACAAACCCTAAACACATTTATAACATTCTGGCATGATGAACGTGAAAGCAAACAGAAGAGGAATGACAAACTGCAAGGTATAATATTCCTCTACCTTGAATATTATATGTTTTAGATTTGTAGCATGATATAGTGACATTCCACGCATAGGAAAAATGAGGAATGCACCACGAAGTGCAATTTTTAAGAGATCGTGTGACTACTGCAGTACTGAACGCAATAGTGCACACTGTGAACACGATGATCATTTTGTTTTTTAGACCTTTTGTGCATAAATCTCAACTACCATAGTATCGTCCCCATACTGTGGTACTCAAAAGAAAATTTCAATAACCTATGACTATTATGACCATTAACATGCCTTATGCAATAGAGAGTAGGCCAACATTTGATTATGTCTTAAAGATTACTAAATTACTATGTTTAATCACTAAAGTTTAGATAATCATTGTTCTATAGGTTAGAAACACAATGAATGCTTATTCTAATGTGGATTATATAAAACTATGATATTAAACCCCTCAGATTGAGGATTTGTAACCATCAAAATGAGGGCTAGAACACGAGGAGCGAAAAATAGGTGGAAACGACTATTCTCTCTCTTTAATATTATTTTAGTCTTGAATGTGAAGCATGATTCTTTGATTAATGTTTTATGATCTTAAAATCATGCTAAGGATGTTATGATGCTTGATTGTATGATTGCTTGCCTACTTAGACAGCGTGTTATATGAATTCAGTCATTCAATATTACATTATTATTATACCATGTATGAATTTGATTGCATGATATGATCTAAGTGACTGTAAAATGATTAATGATTGTTAGCAAGTTGTTATGCTTACATATGACGTGATGTTGAAATTAATTGTGCATGTTAGTGTTCATTAAATAAAGGTAATTGAGATCCTAACCATGTATCGAGGCAATGATGTAGCTACTATGGCAATGTTCTGGTATCATCGTGGGTATTTTTCTCACCTTAGGCGAGTCTCCATGCTACTATGGCAGTAGTTGAGATGGGACTAAGGATCGAGTGAGACCTCACTCCTAAGGTTGTGTCGTGATGAGGAATTGGCCTTCGAGCATTACTTCCAAGAGTTCAACATAGGAAAATATCAAAAAGATTCCTTTCAGTCTTAGCATCAACTTAAATAATTGAAATGTTTTGAAACGCTTGATGATTTATAAGTAGTTGCATGTTTTATGTCCTTGAGTTTAATAATGTTTGAGATGTGTTATACATGATCCACTAGGCTCTTGAGCTCACGCTGCTAATCTATTTTTCAAGTAATCACCAAAGATACTTGCCCACAGGCAAGTAAATAGAGACCATTGGAGTAGTCTGATACAATCCACAATTGAGATTGCATAAGAATAGAAGTTTATTTTTTTGTTTGCAATTGTAGGGCATTGAACCCACATCTAATTCATGATTGTTTTATTTGTTGACTTCAGCAATAAGGCCAGGTGTTGGTTATGGACTCATTTGAAAAATACCCCAACCCCTAAGAAAAAGGTTTAAGTTCAACCACAAGGCGGGTTGGGTCCTATGTTACATTTACAAGTACACGACTTGCATCTCAATTCTTTTATTCTAACACTTATTGAAATACTCATAAGTACACTTCCATTAAGTTTATTATTCAACAAGATAATACAAGTGAATAAGAAAAAACTTCAAACTCTTTATTTATTCAAAATAAAAAAATGCATTATCGAATTCATATAATCAAAAGAAAGAGTACATAATTCTAAAATTTAAAAGTAAAATTCAACAGAAATTTTCATTCAAAATTTGGGACATATACCCTTACAATATGAACTTTTTAAAAGTAAATAGGAGAGCACATAGCCTAGTGGATCATTCATTAAACAACTAAGTTACTAATTCAAATCAAAAGTACATCCAATTTCAATTACTTGCAAGCATTAACTGTTTCAAACAGTATCTTGTTGGTGTTGTATATTTAACCGAAAGGGGTTTTTAATACCTTGATGTTCTTCATTAAAATACTCCTATTCTGGGATGGAATGACAATTCATCTTGTCATATTCCACTGGAAATAAGGATAACATGTCCTCATTCTAAGTATTTTAAGACACATCCACACTTAGTGATGTTACTCATATACACTAAGTATATGTAAAGAACACCCATAGCATCACTTTGACTACTATGATGGTTTGTGTTTCTTATCTTCACTTTCTCATGTTTAAATTCAAATAAATATGAAACAAGATCATAATAATTAATATCAAAATTTAAAATAATCAAGAGAATATAAGAAACACAAATAACATGCTAGAAAACTCAAAAATTAGCCTAAGCATGATTTTTAAGCATGTTATGCTATCGTGCATGAATTAAAAATATAAAAACATGCTAGCTGAAATTAAAACATGATCAAATATGCTCCAAACTAAAAAATTTAAACATGTTAAAATTTATAAAATAACATGATAAAAAAACTGAAAACAAAAATGTACTAAAGGCTTGAAATAGTAAAATAGGAGTTGTAGAAATCCCCTCCACCTTATAATGTTTTCTCTAAAAAATTTCAGCAAGGGTTCCTAACGTTCAAGCACTTCCAAATGCCAACAAAATCACTCAAACAAATTTACTATAAGACTAAAATTAGAACTTCTTACACAAGAAAGAAAAGAGAAGTGAGAAAAGGTGCCAAGAAGAAGGCAAGAACAAACAAAGAGGGAAGTGTCAACTCTTTGCTTTGGGATGAGATGAAAGTGAGCAAAAGGGGGTTTATATAGATGTTGATGAGCACCAGAGGATGATTTGGGCATGCTTACACTAGGAAACCTTTCCATTCCTCCATGGGGACGTTTTGAAATGCATAGATTGAATGTGCACATGATTTAGAATGTGGGTTGATTTGGTTTCCAATTCCTAGTGTGAACACAAGATATTAGCATTATTTGATTTCCTATTTATGTGTGAACACAAAAAGGATTTAGAATACTTACTATTCTTTGATTGGAAGTTAATGTAAGTGTGATGTTGTGAGCAAGGCAACTTTCCAATATGTTGTGGTAATTGATTCCTTTTTTTTTGCACATCAAATCAACAAGATTTGGCAATCTTCTATTTTAAATTAGAAACTTCTAATCTTGTTCCTAAGGTGTTTAGAAACATTTTTCAGCAACTTCTATTATTGGATTAGAAACTTTTAATCTTGTTCCTTGCGTTTTTAGAAACATTTTTCAGCAACTTCTATTCTTAAATTAGAAACTTCTAATTTGGATTACTTGGGATGATTTTGGTGTGTAGAGCATGGTGTATTGATCGCATCATGGTACACATGGAATCATTTATTCATGGTTTCTTAATACTAAGTGGGACATCTAATAGGGGTGGCATACCTAATCATTTTCACGACACATGGGATCATTCTACATGAACTCAAATAAAGGAAACGTCCCATGGAGCTTAGGGTAGGGTGAGGGTACACATGATCATGGTGTTCCACCTATGTGACTTGCACATGCTTATGGTGGCCATGACTTCATGGGTTCACAAAAATTAAATAAAAATTAATATCTCCTTATTTACATGAAATTATCATTTATATCCTATAGTTTTGGAATCACATAAACCTAATGCACATTTTAAGGTATGGTTTGGCCTTAGGTAGTTTTCCTTCAAAAACTTCCCTTATTTAAGACCCACTAAGGTCACTAGGAAAATGAGAATTCAAATCTTGGCCAGTTGTTCTAATTTTTGGATATTTCATTCATTTTGTTATTTCATGTCATTCCATTTCGTTTCAGGTCATTTCGATCCCCCGAAGTACCCTAAATGATAATTCTTTCTAATTTGGACCCCGTGAAGGGCATTTGACAAATGAAAACCTTAACCTCGACCAATTGTTCTAATTTTTGGATATGTTGTCTCCTTAGTTGGTTCATGTCACCTTACTTCGTTTCAAATTGTTTAAGGTTCCTATGGGTTATTAAATGAGAGTTTTGGAACCTGCCAAATTTAGCCATGAAATGAGCCCGATTTCATTTTGCACCCAAATTTCACTGAACAAATGATAAATTTCATTTAATTGAGTACAGATAATTTAGGGTATTACATTTGAACTCAAGCCATGGGGTCAGAGTATTTATCCTTTATAAGTTTATTTATATTACTTCTAGTTGACATGCCATCCCTATGTTAAGTCATGCATGTTATTTTTGTCTATGTTTTCACACTCTGATGTTTTATTGGGATGGTTATGAGAAAGAAAGAACAAAAGTAACACCTGTATTCCTGAATATTGAAAGTGGGAGTGATCGCACAATTGACTTGATTTCGTCTCGAGGTGAGAGACAAAGGCCCCCGGTCAATAGCATTGGTGATAGGATTCAAGGGCCAAGGTGTTACAAAGCTGGTACCAGAGCTCAGTCAGTAGCTCATTGGGAAAGTGTTCAGTCAGTAACTGGTGGGGAAAAGTCCAGTTTGAGGCGAAAGGTGGTACCAATCTGGTGAGATGCTCACAAAGAGGTCAGTCAGTAACTCAATTAGTTCATAAGTTAGTGACTTAGTTAGTAAATCACTATGCTAGAGTCTAAGGTATAGACTATGAACTATCAGTCCATCAGAGGAGTTGGGCAGTATAGGCACCGCATACTTAGGTCTAGGGAATGACCTTAGTTATAGCTTGGGTGTTGTCAAGATGGCACAGTGGATTTTAGGACATAAGATAGAGATTGATAATGTATGAAACGAAACACTTGATTGGGCAGGACATGAGATTAGGAGGATCCTGTATTCTTAGTTTCTATGTGGTATGGGACGCATAGGAATTTTGGATATAGAAGAATCCTGGACTCAGAGATTCATAGGTCATGTTTGGTGAGTGATCAGGGGCTTTGGACGAACTCGTTTCCCTATGCATGGTTGGTATGGGATAGTCAAGTGTAGTGGGGTTTGGAAAGTCTTAAACATCAAGATACTTGCAAAATTGTTTAGGTGTAGTAAAATCTCTAGGTGGAAGCCTATGACAATGGACAAGACTAGTATAGGATGCTCGAACTCAAAAGCAGGGGTGGAAGCTTGGAATCTTGCTATGCTGGCATGTTGTTTGTGATATATGCCTGATAGTGTGAATGATTGTTTGCTTACATGGCTTGCCTATGTGGAAATTTCAATGTATATGCCATGAATGTTTTTAAATTTTGAAACCAAATCCTATACCCAGAAATGAACAATTCATTGTGGACTTAGAAGCATAAACCAATAGGCCACTGAACAAACGAGAACTTAGAGACATGAATCTAGAGTCATGTTAGTATGACAGAAATAAATGCTCTAAGTACATACACAGGATTTCTTCGATCAATCTATGATGACTAAATGGATCTTTGGTTGTAGATAAATGGTTAGATCCAAGAGACAAACCACAAGAGTTGTCGCATCTGATGATACTGAATCCCAGGGGCAGGGAGCATAGATTAATCAGACTAAGGCTCAGGTTGGGGCTATGTTCACTCTAGAGTTCTGGGATGAGATTACCAGATGGGTCACTGAGGATATCATTAGAGTATTTTCATTGCCACAGATGCAGGCAAAGCTGGCACCAGAGCCACGGGTGCAGGCCTCACCTTAGAAGTAGATTTTGGTACAACAATTGGTGCTCATGCCAGATGTTCAAGTCATCAGAGGCTATGGGAGGAAATTGAGGACAAGGAACAGAGGGCGATGTTGATAGAGTTACAAAAACTCCGCCCTTCCCAATTTGATGGTACATCTAACAATATGGTTGCAAATCACTAGTATCAAGAGTTAGATAAGCACCTGGATGTGCTAGGGGCTACAGGATCCCGTAGAGTTGTGCTGGCCACACATCAATTTAAGATAGTAGCCAAGAGTTGGTGGTTGTAATACCCTATAATATTGTACTGAATAAAATGAAACAATTCAAATTCATTTGATTAAATTTGGGTGAGAAATGAAAACGGGTCCATTTCAAGAAAAAATTTAGTCGGTCAAAAACTCCTTTCTAGTAAATCTTAAGACCTCAAAATGACCAAAAATGACAGGAGATGACATCAAATGATCAATTAGACAACATATCCAAAAATCAACTCAGTTGACCAAAATTAGGGTTTCATTTGCCTAATACCTCTCAATGGAGTCTAAATTAGGAACATAAATGAAATGAGGATCTTCCTAACCAAAGGATAGTTTGAAAATGTGCATTATTTTAATATGAACATAAAAATATATGTTAAAGTCATTAATTCTTAATAAATAATGAGATATGAATTTTTATTAAATTCATGTGGACTCATAAATGCAAGGCCACCCATAAATGTGTGCAAGGCACATGGGTTGGAACACCATGATCTTGTACATCCTCACCCTACCCAACTATGTGAGACATTTCCTCTTTATTTATAAACCATGAAACATGATCCCATGTACCTACACACATTGATAATATGCACCCACACCCATATATACAAAGATGTCCCATGCATGTATGTGTGTGTGTACACGTGTGAGCAACCCTAATTAGAAATGTCTAAATGATGAACCATGCTCACATGCCAACCCTAGTGGTCATCTATTGTGAGAGTTCAAGAAAGAAACTTGTCAAAACATCACTAAGGAAGAGACAAAAATCAGAAAATGGAAAGTGTCCATGAGTTCACACTTGGCGCCAAAATGGAACCATGTGGGTTGGCTAAATTGCCCTCTTTGGTGTGCCAAGTTTGGGGGTAGCTGATTTAGAGTGTTTCCATGAATTAACCTAGGATTCTTAGACCATGATCTTGTGTCCCTCTTGTCTGATCATGTATTCACCAGCCACCAATGTCTAAGGAAACAATTCCCTATTGGAAAACATCACAAATTGGAATTGTTTCAATGAGTGTTTGTGTGATAACCGAGCAAGAACAAACAAAGGAAAGTTGCTAAGTGTTCAAATTTGATCTTATCTAGGACCTCCTAGCTGATATAGACATTATTCCAAGTGTGAAATAATTCTCTCATTTAAATAAGAGAGAAAGAAGGGAATCCAATATATGTGCACCTTAGATTGGAAAAGCCTTAGTGGTCCCATGAGCACACTTGCCCTATTCATGCAAACTATCCGCTTTAGACTATGGAATGTTGCTCAACTTGTGAGCTGCCCAAGCTGCCCAAATCATTCCTTTGGTCCTCTTGAAAATATATAAAAACTCCCCTAATGCTCTCATTCTCCTCACCGCAAAGCAAAGAGTTGAGATTTCCTCTTAGCTTATTCTAAGCCTTCTTCTTGGCATCCCTTCTCCCTTCTCTTTAATTCTTAAGTGAGGAGCTTCAATTTCCGTAATATAGTTTAGTGTTTTGAGTGACTTTGAGTGTGCTTTGGAGTACTAGACATTGGAGTAGGGAACCTCCACCAAATTTCCATCAAACTTGCAATTGAGGTGGAAGTGATTTCTAAAACCTCCTCTTATCTTCTTTAGATTAATATCATGTTCATTGCATATTTAGTTTTCAGAAATCATTCATGTTTCAATTTCAAAAATTTAATCATGATTTCAGTTTCAGTTTAGTACATGAACATGTTTGAAGCATTCATGAATTCATACCATGAATACTACCATGTTTAGGTTTATATCAATGTATGATGCATCTTTTTGGATGATTCATGCTTTGATTTTCATATTGTTTATATTCTAAAATTTATTTTTCTTATTTTATGATTCTTGAATATGAGATTAATTATGAGATGTTGGTAATTAATAACCATGTACCATCATAGTGAACATGTGGGTCACTATTGATGTTCTTTTCATGTAATTAGTTCACATAGTGTAAGACTAAAATACTTGGTTGGTGGGTAAAAGGCCCTAAGTCTAAAAGTCCAATAAAATTGGATAAGAAATGTCTTTTTCACTCTAAGGAGGTTTTTTTGTTAAGAACATCAAGGGCCTTAAAAACCCTTTTAATCTAAGTCACAACTATACACAAAATGTTACTTGAAACACCTAATGTATGCAAGTGGATGAATTATGGATGTGTTTTTAGTCTAAATTAGAAAATTGGTTGTTTGAAAAGGATCCACTGGGCTATGTGCTTACCCTTCCTCTCTTACTTTTTAGGAACTTGAACATGCATGAAGACGTTGCAAATAGTGATAGTTTTTTATTTTTAGAAAGTTCCTGTGTAAGCATATGTGCCAAATTTTGATAAATTCCGTTGTAATCACTAATTAGAAAGTTATGTACTTTCCAATTTGAATGAATAAAGATTTTGAATTTCTTTATCTCTTGTTTATTTGCCTTACTTATTTATAAATTTGAGTTAAGAACTCTTGAATTACACCCAGGCATGAGGTAGTTGAAAATGAATGTCAAGTGTGAGTCACATGTAATGTAATACCAGCCTAACTTGCTTGTGTGGTTAAGTCGACTATCAAAACAGTGGTTATATTCAAATAAAGAAAGAATAAGAGGGTTGAGATGTTACAATGGCAGATGCTGAAGGCAAATCTGAACATTGATGTTTGAGACATAAACTGGGAAGAATTTTGAGAGGTGTTCTATGAGAAATTCTTTCCAGAGGTCACACACAAATGCAGATGCAGTCTGAGCTTATTAGGTTGACTCAGAGAGATGTGACCATGTTTGAGTAGGAGGTCAAGTTTACTGAATTGGTCAAGTTTATTGAATTGGCCAAGTTTGCACCTAGACTGATCAGGGACAAGAAAATGAAGGCCCACAATTTTGCAAAAGGCCTAAAAATTGAAATTTGCGGAGTAGTAAATCCAATCGGTCTGAAGACTTACAGGGAAGTAGTGGAAAAAGCACTACTAATGGAGTGAAAGGTCAACTTTGAGTAGAAGTTGAGAAACAAGGGTAAGAGACTAAGCAATAGCAAAGAGTTCTAAAGAAACCAAAAAAACCAAAACAAAAACCAGCCACCAAGGTAGCAGAACCAGGGAAGAGTCGACAAGCAGCTGGCTCAAGGAGAAGGAGCTTGCTATAGCTATGGGTAGAAGGAACATCTTGCTGAGCACTGTCAAAACTAGGGACCACAAAGATAGATCCAAGGGCAGAATAATAGTTAGGGCAGGAACCAAGGTGGGCGTGGACAACAGCAACCACAACAGAGGCAACCCCAGCAACAACAACAGTAGGGCAAATAGAATAGGCTGGAGTGTTCGTTATCGAAGATAGACAAGCATACCCAGCTCTGATTGTCGAAAGTACATTTCTATTGTTTAATGTTGTTATTAAGACTTTGTTTGATTTGGGTGCCACTAAGTCTTTTGTGTCAGAGGACCTAGTTACGAGATTACAACTAGTGACATCCACACCACCAGAACCATTGTATGTATCCACTCCCATAAGAACAACAGTGACTGCCCAAAAAGCTTATACATGAGAGTTGAGATTTGGAGATAAACTAATAATTGTCGACCTTAGAGTGTTATCTTTCCATAGTTATGACGTGATATTGGGCATGGACTGGTTAACCCAATACTAGGCTCATATTGATTGCCCGAGATGAAGAATCACATTGACTCTATCATCTGGTGAACTAATGAAGCTTAAGGGGGATATAAAGAGATTACCTCAAAGCCTTATGACCGCTATGCTGCATTGCATAAGGTAGAGTGATGACATCCTCCAAGTCCTAGATGATGATATTAGGGAACCGAAAGATATTTGAAAGTACCTATAGTGCGGGAGTATCCAAATGTGTTTCCAGATGATTTACCTAGAATACCACCACAAAGATAGGTAGAGTTCAAGATTGAACTACATCCAGGCACAAATCCTCTAGTCATTCCTCACTACAGAATGGCGCTAATAGAGTTGATCAAACTTAAGACACAATTGCATAAACTCTGTGAATCCCTAGTGAATCACCATGTGGAGCTCTTGTACTAGTTGTGAAGAAGAAAACTGGTTCAATGAGGTTATGTGTTGACTATAAGAAAATCAACCAAGTGACCATAAAGAGCAAGTATCTTTTGTCTAAGATAGATGACTATTCGATCGGTTGAGGGAGCCACTAAATTCTCCAAAATTTGATTTGAGGTCAGGTTATAACCAGTTGAAGATCAGGGAGGCAGATATCCATAAGACAGCCTTCAGAACGCTATATGGATATTTTGAGTTCAAAGTGATGTCATTTGGTTTGACCAACGCACTTGCTGTACTCATGGACCTAATGAACAGAATCTTCCAACAGTATCTAGATCAGTTCATAGTAGTATTCGTAGACGATATTCTAATCTACTCCAGATCAGAAGCTGAACATATAGAATACTTGAAGATTGTGTTGGGCACACTAAGGAGAAATGAATTATATGTTAAGTTCAACAAGTGTGAGTTCTGGATAAAGACGATCATGTTTCTTCCCCGTGTAGTATTAGCTAAAAGGATATCAGTCAATCCGGATAAAGTGGAGTCAGTAGTTAATTGGAAGCAACCAAAAATAGTGATTGAAATTAGAAGCTTATGGGGTTTGGCAGGATATTACTACAAGTTTATCCAAGACTTCTGCAAATTAGCTAAACCTATGATTAAGTTGACCAAAAAAGGAAAGAAGTTCATTTGGGATGAAAAGTGTGTGGAACCATTCCAAGAGTTGAAGAAGAAGTTGACTTTAGCTCCTATCTTGGTTACCCCTACTTATGGTGTGGGATATGTTCTATATATTGATGCTTCATAGAATGGATTGGGAGTCGTATTGATGCAAGAGGAAAAAGTCATTGCTTATGCCTCTCGACAACTGAAAATCCATGAACAGAACTATCCTAGACACAATCTGGAACTAGCTATAATCATGTTTCCCTTAAAAATTTGGGGCAATACCTCCATGGAGAGAGATTTGACATGTTTTTAGAACATAGGAGCCTGATGTACATCGATATTCAGAAGGAAATAAATCTAAGACAGTGGATATGGATGGAGTTTCTGAAGGACTATGACTTCCAACTCCATTACCATCCAGTAAAGGCTAATGTTATAGTCAATGCCCTCAGCAGAAAGTTTGATAAGAGGAATGAGGAGAAAAGGCAAATGTATCAACTGGTTAGTGACTACAACTTGGGTGTAACCTTAGATAGTAAGCAAGCATACCTGTATGCAATGGTCTGCCAACCAAATCTCCTACAATAGATTAGAGATGAACAGAAACATGACAAATGAATTGTGGACCTGACAAACATACCAATTTTAGGATTGATGTCGAAGGCACATTAAGACTTAGAGACAGAATCTGCATGCCAGAGAGTGGGCAGAATAGAAAGACCATATTGGATGAAGCCCATCATACCAAGTATACGATGCATCCAAGAGGTGATAAGATGTACTAGAACCTCAAGAAGACTTATTGGTGGAGAAGTATGAAAAGGGACATAACCAAGTATGTCTCTAAATGTTTAACCTGTCAGCAGGTAAAGGCCAAACATAGGAAACCCTCAGGGATGTTACAACCACTTCTAATCCCAAAATGGAAATGTGATAAAATTGTAATGGATTTCGTAAGTGGCCTACTCAAAAACCAGAAGGGTGAAGACACAATATGGGTGGTTGTAGAGCATCTCATAAAGGTAGCTCATTTCCTACTTCTATGATCTATAGATACAGTTGGAAAGTTGGGAGAACTATATGTCAAGGAGATAGTAAGGTTGCATGGTGTACCCAAGACCATAGTGTCACATCTCAGTTCTGGCAAAGCCTACATAAAGAATTGGGCAGTAAACTCACCATGAGCACTGCATTTCATCCTCAAATAGATGGACAGTCTAAGAGGGTTATACAGATACTAGAAGATATGTTGAGAACATGCATCCTTGACTTCAAGGGTAATTGGACCAAATACTTGCAATTAGAAAAGTTCACCTACAATAATAGCTATCAAGTGAGCATTCAAATGGCTCCATATGACACTCTCTATGGCAGACCCTTTAGCTTTCCATCCTATTGGGCAAACTTTGAGGATCATATACTTACAAGGCTAAACCTAGTATAGGAGATGAATGAATAGGTGAAACAAATTCAAAAAAAGTTGACTACAACTCAAAGTCGGAAGAAGAGCTATGCAAACAAGAGAATAAGACCTCTAGAGTTCCATGAGGGTAATTGAGTATTCCTGAGGATCAGCCCTCATAAGGGGATTTAATCATTTTGGGATCAAAAGGAAACTATCACCAAGGTTCATTGATTCGTTTGAGATAACTAGATGGGTTGGTGAATGTGCCTATGACCTGGATTTACTAAATAAGATATCCTCAATCCACAATGTATTCCACGTATCAATGTTGCAGAAGTATAAATTGGACCCCTCTCACATCATAACTTGGGAGGAAGTCAACATCCGGGACGATGCTACTTACAAAGAACCAGCGATGAGAATATTAGATCATAAGATACAAAGTCTTAGGACTAAGGACATCCCTTTAGTCAAGGTTCTGTGAAGACACCATGACCTGGAAGAGGCTACCTAGGAATTAGAGAGCAAAATGCGGATGAAGTACCCAGACCTCTTCATCAGGAGCAGTTGACAGGATGGCATTGTACAGGTAAGTGATCACTTTTAAATTTCGAGGACAAAATTCTTTTAAGGGGGGTAGATTGGAATACCTCAAAGTTTAGAAGAATAAAAGAAAAAATTTGCGACTACCATGGTACAAATTTGGGTGCCACAATAGTGCGTCGCAAATTGTAAAAAAATTGGTTTCACTTGGGGATCGTGATACTAGCTTAGGGTACCGCGGTATTGCAATTGGATTTCAAAATTTTGGAACCCCGACATGGTATCATGATACCGAGATAGGATACTGCGGTACTGTAATTAAAAACTCAAAAATTCTGATAAAGACATAGGACCACAGTGTCAAGATGCAGTACTGCAATTAGGAATAGTCCCAACACCATGGTATTAGGACGTAATACAGCGATATTGTGATTGAAGATCAGAAATGGAAGTTCTAGGCACCAGGTATCTATATATTATAAGCGCAAAAAACCCTAAACGCATCATTTTGTGTTGCAACAAACCCTAGTTGTCTACCATCGATTTCTACTCTTCCTTAAATGTGTTCTGAATCAAATTTACCAAGTTTCAACCCTCTTCTAACTATCCTACGAATGTTGATGGGAAGAAAGCTGTGATGGTAGTGCAGACTTCAAACAGTTAAGCCATTACGAGCGATTATAGAAGTAAGGCATTAGTTTTATACGTAAAACAATGTTACAGATCACTATCTTCACAATGTTTAAGGTTTCATGCATATCTTCAATTTTTAACAGACCCTAAACATTTTTATTACATTCTAGCATGACAAACTGAAGCAAACAAAAGAGGAACGACAAAATGCAAGGTATAATATTCCTCTATTGTAACACCCCAACCCCCAAGAAACAGGTTTAAGCTCAACCACAAGGTGGGTTGGGTCCTATGTTGCATTTACGAGTACACAACTTGCATCTCAATTCATTTATTCTAACACTTATTGAAATGTTCATGAATACACTTCCATTGAGTTTAATATTCAATAAGATGATGCAAGCAAATAAGGGAAAACTTCAAATCTTTATTCAAATAAGAAAAAAAGATCACATTCTTGAATCAAATCTAAAGATTGAGTACATAACTCTAAAATTCAAAAGCAAAATTCAGCAAAATTCTTTAATTCAAAATTTGGAGCACTATGCCCTTACATATAAACTTCCTAAAAATAGACTTTCAAAAATTCATAGTCTTCATATAATTCAATTTCCTAAAAAATGGAAGAAAGGGGTGAGCACATAGCCTAATGGATCATTCATTAAACAACGAAGTTACTAGGTCAAATCAATAACACATCTAATTTCATACACTTTCAAACATTAAGTGATTTATACATCAATTTGGTTCAAGTTGACGTTATGACTAAAAGGGTTCTACTCCCTTGATGTTCTTGATTTAGATACCCCTCTTTAGAGTGGAAAGACATTTCTTTGTCACTTTTCATTGGATGTCACATACCAAGTACCCCTTAGTTGCACCCCACAACCACACACTCCAAGTATGTAAGAACACCCATAGCACCTATACGGGTCACTATGACTGTAGGTGGCTCTTATCTTTACTTTCTTATGTTTAAGATCACATAATCATAAAAAAATTCAGAATATAAATTTCAGAATTTAAACATTCAAGAAAGCATGGAAACAACACATAGTATGCTTGAAACATTGAATTAAATCCTAAACATGGATTCTAAGCATGACATGCTCTCATGAGTAATTAAAACATAAAAACATGTTAAATTGAAATTAAAATATGATTAAACATGTTGAAACTAAAATAAAACATGCTGAAAATTAGAATTTAAACAAGCATGAATATGCTAGAAATTTAAAATAGCAAAGTAGAGGTTTAAGAAATCCCCTCCATCTTAATCCAAGTTTCTTTGTAGAATCCAGCATAGGTTCTCCTTATCTACCACTTTCAAATATTCAAGAACTTCTAACCACCACCAAAACTACTTCAACAACTCCCTAAAATATTGAAATAAGAACTTCTCATACAAGAAAGAAAAGAGAATGAGAAGAGGTGCCAAGAAGAGGGCAAGAACAAGCAAAAAGGGAAGTGTCAACTCTTTGTTTTGGGATGAGATAAATGTGAGCAAGAGGGAGTATTTATAGGCATTCATGAGCACAAGGGGGACAATTTGGGTAGCTTGGGCAGCTCACAAAGTTGGGCAAGTTTCCAATCCAAAGGGGAGACGACTTGCTCAAAGAAGGTAAGTGTGCATTTGGGTTTTCTATTCTTGAAGTGGGCCCAAATTTGACTCCCTTTTGCCTTCCCATTTGTGTGTGAACACAAATCAGATCTTAAATACTTATGCAATCCCTTGGGACATCATCTTTGAGGAGATATTGTGAGCATGGGCATTTTTTAATGTGGTTTAGAAAGTAGATTTGAGAGCATGTTTCCTTATCCATTCTCTTAAATTTGGTGTCATTCTTAGTGTGCTAGAATCTTTTCTTCTTTGGACATCCAGTCATAGGAGCATAGTATCAAAACATTAGAGACACCATATCATAGTCTAATATGCAAATCTAAGCTTAAGGATACTCTCTAAATAATTCAATTGCCAATTATGGTGCACCCTTTAGTGTACAATCATGTGTTGGGGCCACAAAGGGAGATTGACAACTTTCCAATTTGTGAGGCTTGGTTCAGATTTCAAACCCTTCTAAATTAGTTAGTTTACATGTGTGCACTCACACATACACACACATGGCCGGTTAGCACAAAATGGGGCATGGTGTACATGATCAATATGGTGTACATGGGATCACCCTTCTTGGATTTTCCAATTCCTATGGGACGTCTCATTCCTTGGGTATGTGTGGGCATACATGATCAGTTGTATGGCATAAGGGATCACTTTTCATGAATCCAAATGATGGACACGTCCGATGGAGCTTTGGGTCGCGTAGGGTACACATTATCATGTTATTCCACCCATATGTCTTGCACATGTTCGGGGTGGTCATAACTTCATGGGTTCATTAAAATTAAATTAAAACTAATACTTCTTATTTACAAGGAATTATGATTTATAACCTATATTTTTGGAATCATATGAACCTAATACACATTTTAAGGTATAGTTTGGCCCAAGGTGATTTTTCCTCAAAATTTTCCTTATTTAAGACCCACTAAGGTCACTAGGCAAATGAAAATTCAAATCTTGGCCAATTGTTCCAATTTTTTGATATATCATTTATTTTGTTATTTCATGTCATTCCGTTTCATTCTGGGTCATTTCGATCCCCCGAAGTACCCTACATGTCAATTATTTTCTAATTTGGACTCCTTGAAGGGTTTTTGGCAAATGAAGACTCTATCCTTGACCAATTGTTCTAATTTTGGAACCTGCTAAATTTAGCCTTGAAATGAACCCGATTTTGTTTTGCACCCAAATTTCACTGAATTGATAATAAATTTCTTTTAATTAAGTACAGAGAATTCAGGATATTACATCTACCCTGAATATTATGTGTTTTAGATCTGTAGCATGATACAATGACATCCCACACATGGGAGAAATGAGGAACACACCATAAAGTACAATTTCTGAGAGATTGTGTGATTAATGCAGTACCAAACATAGTAGTGCACTGTGAACGTGATGACCATTTTGTTTTTTAGACCTTTTGTACATGAAATCTCAACCACCATAGTATCGTCCCTATACTACTTAAAAGGAAATTTCAATAATGTATGACTATGATGACCATTAACATGCCTTATGCGACATAGAGTAAGACAACATTTGACTATGTCTTAAAGATTATTAAATTATTATGTTTAATCACTAAAGGTTAGAGAATCATTACATTATAGGTTAGAAACACAATGAATGCTTATACTTATATGGATTATATACAACTATGATATTAAACCCCTCAGGTCGAGGATTCGTAACCATTAAAACGTGGGTTAGAACACGAGGAGCAAAAACCAGGTGGAAATGATTGTTCTCTCTCTCTTTAATATTATTTTAGTCTTGAATGTGAAGCATGATTGTGTGATTAACGTTTTATGATCTTGGAAGCATGCTAGGGATGTTATGATGCTTAATTGTATAATTGCTAGCCTACTTAGACAACGTGATATATGAATTCAGTCATTCAATATTACATCAGTATTATACCATGTATGAATTTGATTGCATGATATGATCTAAGTGTCTATGGCATGATTAATGATTGTTAGCATGTTGTTATGCTTACATATAATATGATGTCGAGATTAATTGTGCATGCTAGTGGTCACTAAATAAAGATAATTAAGATCATAACTATGTGCCGGGGCGATGATACAGCTACTGTGGCAGTGGTCTAATATCATCGTGGGTATTTTTCCCATCCTAGGCAGGTGTCCACGCTACTGTGGCAGTAGTTGAGATGGAACTGGGATCACATGAAACTTCACTCCTAAGGTTGTGTCATGATGAGGAATTGGCTTTCGGGAAGTTGCTTCCAAGAGTTCAAACACAGGAAAATACTATAGAGATTCTTTTCGGTCTTAACGCCAACTTAAATAATTGAAATATTTTGAAACGCCTAATGATTTATAAGTGGTTTCATGTTTTATGTCCTTGACTTTAATAATATTTGAGATGTGTTGTACATTATCCACTGCCCTCTTGAGCTCACCCCACTAATCTATTTTTCATGTAATCACTAAAGATACTTGCCCACATGCAAGTAAATGGAGACCATTGGAGTAGTCTGATACAACCCACTATTGAGATTGCATAGGAGTAGAAGTTTATGTTTTGTTTACAGTTGTAAGGCATGGAACCCACATCTAATTTATGGTTGTTTAATTTATTGACTTCAGCCATGGGGCCAGGTATTGGTTATGGACTCATTTTAACTCAGGTCATGGAGTCAAAGTATTTATCCTTTATGAGTTTATTTATATTACTTCTAGTTGACATGTCATTCCTATGTTAAGTCATGCATGATATTTTTGTCTATGTTTCCGCACTCTAATGTTTTATTGGGATGGTTATGAAAATGAAAGAACAAAAGTAATGTCACGGTTCCCAAATATTGAAAGTGGAAGTGACCACACAATTGACTTGATTCTATCTTGAGGTGAGAAACGAATATGCCCAGTTAACGACGTTGGTGACAAATAAAGCTTTGCTAAATCTTTAAATCTTTCAATTTCTAAGGAAGTTTTTTCTGAAAGATGGCACTACATTCCTCTATAAGCTTTGCTATTTCAAATTCTTCTAATTTTTGCTTTCTAGACATGGTTTTTTTCATGAAATGGGCATAGTTGGGTGTTTGCTATAATGCCTCTGCAAATGGAATGCTAATGTGAATCTTCTTAAAATTTTTAAGAACTTTGCAAACTATTCATCCTATTTCTTCTTTTGAAATCTCTAATGAAATGGTAGTGTTGGAGGTTCAAGGTGTTTGCCCCCTTGAATAATTATTCCAGGAGTTCTCACTTATTCTTTTTGTTTAGGCTCCTTCTTCTCGATCTCAGTGGATTGTGTTGATGCACCCTTCTCAAAACTATCATTCTCTTCAACTATAATAGTGGGGCTAGATGGGTGGGATGGACCTTGTATTTCTTTTCCATTTCTGGTCATAATTGCCTTGTAGCTTTCCTTTTGGGTTCACTTGAGTATCACTAGGGAAGGAACTACGTTAATGGCTAGAGAATGCTTCGGCTAACTATCCCATTTGAGTTTCAAGGCTCTTCACTATGGCAATCATGTTCCACATTTGCACCTCCAATCTTGAAACTTTGTTGTCATTTTTATTCACTTTCTCAATGAGTTCCTTGAAGAAGCAAACTTGCATGTTCATCATTTTGCCCATTTTTGTAAGACCCTGAAAATCATGTACTTAATGAAATGAGAATTTCAATATTAATTGGATGAAATTTGGGTGAGAAATGAAATCGGGTCCATTTCAGGGGCAAATATAGCAGTCCAAAATCCTCATTTAGTGACCCTTAGGAATTCAAAATGACCTAAAATTTTATGAGATTACATGAACTTATCAACCAGACAACATATCCAAAAATCAGCTCAATTGGACATGAATTGGGGCTTCATTTGTGTAACACTCTTCAGGGGAGTCTAAATTAGGAAAGTAAATGAAATGAAAATCATCCTAGTCAAATAATGGTTTGAAAATGTGTATTATTCTATTATGAACACAAAAATATAGATCAAATCTCTTAATTCCTAGTAAATAATGAGATATAAATTTTTATTAAATTCATGTGGACCCATGAATGCATGGCCAACCATAAATGATCATGTGCACCCATAGTCCATATCCGGCCCTTACATGTATATGCATGTGTGCGCACACATGTGACAAAGAGAAGTTTCTAAAACCTAAATGGTGCACTCTAAAAACCCTAGCCATCCCCTTGATACTCACACAAACCAAAATATAAATTTCAGAAATAGAAACCAAGGGTGGCATCATTATCTTATGAGATTCTATGGTAAAATACCCTAATTGACCTTTATCTTGTGCATCACTCAAAACAAGCTAAATTAGAGTGTTTCCTTAAGCCAAAATAGAAATCTTAGACCATGATCTTGTGTCCACCAAGTATGATGTAGTACACCCAAAAATCCTTGCTAGCATAATGTCCCAAGGGTGGAAATTAGGAAGCATTATCTTGCTCAAATGCTTAACGCCCAAGTTTGAATGGGATAGAAAAGATTCTTGGTCCACTTCCTAAACTAGATTAGAAACACACCATACTCACAAGATCTCATCCCTAGCTGATTTAGGAGGTGTTCTAAATCTGATTTTATGTTCACAGAAAGAATTCCCTAATCAAAAATGCCAAATAGGAAAGTTTCTATGCGTGCGTGTGTGATGACCAAACAAAGGAACTAGCTAGGAAATGTTGCTAAGTGCCATGATCTAGCTCCATATGGACGTCCCAATTGATTTGAATATATTCCAAGACTAATTTGATGCTCACACATAGATAGGAAACTAAATAAGAATCCCATGGGTGCTCACACTTAGATTGGAAACCATAGTGGTCCCATTATCTCAAGCTATGAGCACAATTGCCCTATTTAAGCAAACCATCCCCTTGAACTATGGAATGTTACTCAATTTGTGAGCTACCCAAGATGTCCCCCTTGTACTCATGAAAATCTATATAAACTCTGCTTGTGCACACTTATTCTTCATCCCAAAGTAAAGAGTTGACACTTCCCTCTTCGCTTGTTTTAGCTTTCTTCTTGGCAACCCTTTTGTTCTTGAGTGATCTTGAAGTATTTTTTGAGTGGTTTAGTATTTGATTAAGTGTTCTTGAGCTATCTTTGAAGTGCTAAAGTGTTGAAGAAAGGAACCTTTGTTGAAATTTTAGAAAAAAAGCTTCATAAGGTGGATGGAATTTCTTACACTTTCGCTTCACTAGTTTGAGTTTCTAGCATATTTATGCATCTTTTATTTCCAGTTTAGGATGTTTATTTTCAGTTTCCTACATGTTTGATCATGATTTAGATTTTGATTATCATGTATGCATGTTTTGAGTATGCATGACACCATGACATGCCTAGTTTTCATACTTAGGTTTAATTTGAATTGTGAAGCATACTATGTATTATTTTTATGTTTTTTGAATGTTTTATTCTTAATTTTACTATTCTGATTTTATATTCATGAATATGTGAGAATTAAGTGTAAGACTTTGAATTTTATGAACCATATACTGTCGTAGTAATCTAAATGACGCTATGGGTGTTCTTTACATATATTAAGTGGGTTCATCACTAATTGTGGATGGGTATAACCCAAAATACTTGGAATGTGGACATGAGATCCTTATTCCAATGGAATATGACAAGATGAATAATCTTTTCATCCAAGAGTTGAGTATTTTGATAAGAACATCAAGGGATTATAACCTTTTTCATTCTTAATGTCAACAATAACCAAAGATGTTTGAATCGCCTAATTGTTTACAAGTGTTTGAATTTGGATGTACTTTTGATTTGAACTAATAATTTAGTTGATTATGGAATGATCGACTAGGCTATATGCTCACCCCTTCCCCTCTTATCTTTCAGGAAATTGAATCATGAAGATAATGAGTATTTTATAGGATTTTAAACTTGGAAAGTCTATATGTAAGGGCATGTTACCCAAATTTTGATTATTTAGATTAAGACTTTCGCTGAGTTTAGTTTTTAAATTGAGTTATTTACTGTTAGTTGCATAGCAGATTAATTATATTATACGTATTTTATGTATAATGTGCATTAATATAATAGAAAATGTAGTGTATTTACTCATATTTAGTATAATATGCATT
>JAJIYU010005175.1:0-22870 GCA_030144865.1 Tinospora cordifolia
TTAGAAAGATTTGATCCGAAAAGTGCTTTCGCTACTATTATTATGATTTCCAGTATGAATATGATTTTGAACATCCGGTGAATTTGATTTGAAATTAATTGTTAAGTGAAGCGTGAATGAAAATTATTATTTGAAATTATGAAATGATTTAAACCTCGTGTATAGAGGTTAGTGAAAAAATGATGATGGTTGTCGCACGCCTGGTGCCTCGGCGGACTACGCGTCGAGCTTGGCGCTGTGTGACGCCCGACGACAGGGCTTTAGATTGACAGATATGATGTCTGGCTCGTGGGTCGGGGTGTGACATTTTATTTCATCTTTACTTAATTTCTTTAAATAATTTAAGATATATATATATATATATATATTCTTTTATTAAATAATTCTTCTAATAACTAAATTAATTACTTAATTTGTTTATTTTCAAAATATGACAATTATGGTAGTTAAGACCTTCGAGCCAAAACTAGTTGGGCCATAGGGGAGACGTAGAGTGTTACAATAAGATTGAGAAATTCTAAGATATGGAATGAGAAGCTAAATCAAACATTTAAACATGTTAGGCTAACATTAGTGTATTTCGAGGAAGGGCCAAAGTTCTAATACAATTGGAAGTGATATCATTCTTACTCCTTTATCATTTTAATTAAGATAATTGATGTGGTCAATTATTTCTTATATTAAAATAAACTGTTAGAGTCATGCTAGTGTGATATTATAGTCATAATTGAATGCATGTTTATGTGAATATTTGAAGCATGTTAAGATCAATGTATGACATACCAATTCCATATTTACTTGAATTCTTCTAATATCCTATACATGGTGAGTCTTTGTTATGTAATATCCTATCATCTGTATACATTGCATGAGAATTGCTACTTTAATTTCATTGCAACATCCATTAACTAAAGACTATTAAGATGTTAACCACATGCCTACATTATAACACCCCAATTCTCGGTCCTTTTCATTTTTGTCACATTAGAGTTACATGCGAAGAAGCACGCTTGCTCTACCTTAAATACCATAAACGTATTAACTACTGAGAACCCAGACGTTAATGTTCTTACATTCCAACTATATTAAACACATTCTGGACATACTAGATATCATCTAAATCACTCATCAGTCTCTTGGACTTACCAAGAAACCACCCATGGAAATGTACAGAGATGAATCAAATAATTAAGTCATTGACTTCAACGTTTAAGACTTCATGAAACATGAAACATGGTCTCCAAGAAAAATTTCTAATCATTGTCTATGTGGCAAAAATCTAAACCAAAATGACAATTAGCAATTTAAATTAGTCAAGAAGGCAATATGCCCACTCTAAACTAATTAATCAAAGAAATGTCATAGAACAACCTCCACAGTGAGGTTTGCAAACTAGCTAGAAAAAGTATCAAGGAAAGGTTGATCCGTAAGCATTGCCTCAAACCTCACCTAAAGTAAAAAGTTGGGGTGAGCTCGAGAGCCCAGTGGATCATACACAGTACATGCGTAACTTATTTAAATCAAACACAGAACATGCAACCACTTATAATGTATTAGGCATTTCAATCATTGATTTGTTTATTAGTTCTAACAACCTAGGCCCACTACGTACTAATATTATCCCCACCTTAGCCACCACTGACTGATGTAGGGTTTTGTTCTTGGCCAGACTTGAACATGAGTCTCCCAAAAGCACTCGGCACTAGTAAGGCTCACAATTGCTCATTTAGCCCAAACATCACTTTAGTGTTAGACCGATGTGGGACATTACATTAGCTGTTAATCAGACCAAAGGGCTTAACCCTGGTGTTCTCTTATCGTCATTATCATCATCATCATTAAGCAAACAGGAGAGAAGTAAAGTGCAATATTTGCCAAATTCCAATGGACTTTAGGGACACACACCCACCACCAATCAATTCGGGATGTATCCATAGTTCTATCATTAGGAATATGAGATAAACCCAGTGTTCCAAGCGCGAGAACATCCACAGTGATCCCCTATGCGGTTCAATCTTAATTTCATTTTTTTGAACTTATACAAGCACAAGTCTCATTATATCATGCATGTATATCGTTCCAACATAGAACATACACCACATATACATGTCAATCAGATATGTTAATTATCTCATGATCTCTAGGATAAAGTCATGCATACCTCATCTTATAAATATGTAATCATCAAGCATAGATAAATTGATCATACTATTCGGCATTCATGTAAACACATGTAATCTGGCATCCACTCATCATTTAAATGCACCCTAGCATGCTTTTAGGCATTCAAGGCAATGTAAACACACGACATGTTCAACATAAAAATTTAAATAATATTAGGGAGCAAGGTAATCACTTCCACCTGTTACTTCGCTCTGTTGGTTCTTACTCTTGCCTTGATGGTTTGGAATCCTCAATCTAAGATTTACAAATCATTCTCTCAGTATTTGTTATACTCCTAATCGTATAAAGTTAAGGTATACTGATCCTTTAGTAATTGTGGCACATAGTCTATGTAATAGGTCAAAATTGGTTGAATGTCAGGTATTTCTATCCTCAAACATCTCAGTAGAAGGGAAAAATACCATGACTGTTCATTTACACAATTGTACATTGCATTTAGGGTTTTTGACGCATTACTGCAACAATGCGAACGAGAATAGGCCATACGCACTACTGCGGTTGTGCATCGTAGTAATCGCGACTCTTGTATGCAAAACGCTAAAAAGGATGCTCGAACGTGTTAGCTCGATAGCCTGGGCATTACCGTGGTAGTACCATGGTCCTAATCACATTATCTTGGTCACATGAAGTGTTTCGATGGTAGTGCAATTGTAAATAGTGCACTACTGTGTGATTATCGCAATACCCATAAGGATCCCAAAATCTGTACTTTCGTGCATTGATTTTTCATTTCCCCTTATACGAGGGACTTCACCGCATCGACTTAGAATTCAAAGAGATGTATTTCAATGGATAGAAGGTTTATACCTTGCCTCTCCTCGTTGCCCTTCTCATTGTCCCCTTCATTTGTTTCACACAAATGCTATAAGTGGTTCTAGAGTTCTATTATATTATAGACAATGAAACAGTGGTTTAAAAATTATGGTAGTTGATTCTGTTCGTAATGAAACATGGTATAAGACATGTATAATCATCTTTGGATTGGTTCTTACCTTATAACACGCTTTGACTTAGATTCGGGCTTCACAATAAAACTATAACCTTTGATTTGTGTAGGTAGTTTTTCGTGTTGTGGTTTGTGTGACAGTAGGAAGGGTTCGAATGGGTCGAGACTAGTTTCGAATGTCCATAGAAGGAGGCAAGGTTCAACTACTGGCTATTGGCATCTATTCTTGGAGTGAGCATGCGGTTGTAGGGTTTTGTAATATGAGTTAGGGTTTTTCCGATGCAACTGATATATATATATATATATACACTCGAGAACTAGGGGTGACAATTTGTGATACGATACGAAGTTAATGGGATTGGGTTTGATATAAACGGGTTTGGGTCTAAACGGGTTGAACACGATTAAACACGACTAAATACGGGTCGTAAACAGGTTAACCTGATAAACCCGAAATGACCCGTTTAACATGATTAAAAATAAGTCAATAAATAGGTTATAAATAAGTTAATATTACATAATATATTAAAAACAATTTTAATTTTTAAAAATATTTTTAATTTAATTTTAATAAATTATTTTTATAATTTTGTATTTAGTTAATATTTTTAAAAAATAATTTTAAAAATTAGGCATATATTATTTGAGATATTCTTTTTTTAAGAAAAATGATTATACAATAAATTAAAAAAGTATTATGCCCCTTTAAAAATAAACTCTATCTTTAGCAAAAAAATATTATATTCAAATTAAAATAAAAAAATAAGTCAAATTCTCTAATAGTTAAAAAAAATCTCCTCAAAACACTAAACTTAATTTTTTTAACATTTTTTTTTATTTTTTCGACTTGCCTTAAAAATTATTATATCTCTTTTTGTTTTAGCCTAAAATATTATATCATTTCTCATAAAATCATAAAGCCTATTTTTTAATATTAATTTTATTTTTGACAAAAAATACTACACCTAAATAAATATATAAAAAATAACTTGATATCTCAAATCTTTAAAAAAATTCTCGAAAAAAGCAATGCATGTATAAATACTTAAAGAGAAGCTTTCCATATCAAATTTTTAATATTATTATTTTATTTTTTAATAAAATTATTGCACCCAAATACAAATTATAAAAAATAATTTGATCTCTCAAATCTTAAAAAAATAAGTACAATGTATATATAAATATTAAAAAAGTAGCTCTTTTAACAACATAAGTTGTTAGCTCATTTGGTTAAAGTTTAAGATAATAACCCCAATGTCTTGGGTTCAAGTCTTGGTGAAGCCATGTTTTTAGTTAAGTTATTATATAATCTACTAAACGTGTCTAAACGGGTCATAAACAGGTCACCCGATTAATAAATGGGTCGTGTTCAGGTTGATACATCATGACACGATTACTAAACGGGTTGACCCGTTTATGACCCGCCGACACGAATTGCCACTCCTATTGAGAACCTCGAGCTTTAAGGTTTTCTATGCAATGGTATAAGTATAGTGCAGTACCATGGCACTCGCAACCTTCAAATTTTAGGTTTTCTAATTGTAGTACTGCGGTAATGATGTTCATTACTGGGGTAGTGCCTCTTATTTCATGAATTATTTGTCTTTTTGCCCATGTATTTGTGTTATTTGACTTTTTAATACTTTTATATTTGTTCTAGGTTCATTTAAACTTGTATTTCGTGATTGTAATTAAATTTGTAATTTTTTCTAAATTATTTTTAAATTTTTAATTTATATTTATCAATCCCAAAATTCTCTAAATGATTCATTTACTTTTGGGGTATTACATGCATGATGTTTTTGTATTTGATTGCTGTGAGTATCTGCTTCTAGAGAAGTAGGCTCAGCATGATGTATTTTTATTTGATTACCATAGATAAATCTCTAATTGAGATAGGTTAAGTTTAGGGTCATGGAATTGTATCATACCACTCTCATATGTGACCTCTATATAGTTTTGTTTAGGGTCTACTTGCAGACCAACCCTTGCTTAAAGAGTGTCCTTAATTGTTGATTCCTTTATAGAAAGGTGTACTTGAAAGTTGATGCCCACTTTAGGATGTGTCTCTAGACTAGACCTTAAACTGATGGATGTCTCTTTCAAGAGAAAGAAAATACCAAGGATAGTCTTTTTGGTCTTAATGTCATCCATAAACAAGCAATTGTTTGAAATGTCTAACTGTTAAAAGTGTTTACAAGTTATTGTCTTAATTATTGTAATGCATTAGATTTGTTTGAGTTAAATTTGATCCATTAGGTTCCTTTGAGCTTACCCGTTTCATTCCATCTTTCACGTACCCATTTCAGGGATACCATGCAACCTCAATATGTTGTCTATATACTTTTTATCTAGCTTCTCAAGTGAATCCTTTGTAGAAATAGACAACAAATGTGCTAACTTAGTCAATCTATCTAAGATAACCTATATAAAATCATGTTTCTTTTTGGGACTTGGGTAACCAACAACAAAATCCATGACGATATGCTCCCACTTCCACGAAGGAATGGATAGTGAACATAGAAGATCTCCGGGTTTTTGATGTTCATCCTTAACCTGTTGACACACCTTGCACTTTTGTATGTAATCTACAATATATTTCTTCATTCTTGGCCACCAATACATTCTTGTCATATCATGATACATCTTGGTAGCCCTTAGGTGTGTTGTATACCTTGACCTGTGAGCCTTTTAAATAATTTTCTCTTCAAATCCCAATCTTTAGCGACCCACAATTTATCTTTGTACTTCATTGTGCTATCCAAAAATTCCTTCTAGTCTGGGTGGTCATCACTTTTAGCCTAATCTTTATACTTGTTCTATTCTTTGTGCTTCTTTTGTTGATCAATAACTTTTTATGCATGAGTAGGTTGAACTCTCATCTCTATAGATAGGTGTAGAACTAATAATCATCACACTAGCTTGCTAAAGTAACATCCATTAGTGCTTCATATAGTAAGCGACTGCTTTTGTTTCCATCCTTTTTTCTACTCAATGCATTTGCAACCACATTAGCTTTCCTTGAGTGGTATTGATGTGAAGTCATAGTCTTTAAGTAACTCAACCCAATGCATTTGTCTCATATTTAGTTCCTTTTGTGCAAATAGATATCTTAGACTTTTATGGTTTGACTACAAAGTAAACTTCTTGCCATTCAGATAATTCCTCTAAAGCTTTAAAGCAAACACTACTGTTGCTAACTCTAATTGTGTTGGATAATTTTTCTCATGTATCTTCAGCTCCTAGATGCATAAGCTATCACTTTGTTCTCTTGCATAAGCACTCAACTAAGTCCTGACCCTGATTACTAGGTTCAGGTAATGTTAATAATTGGGCAATAGTTAACCTTTTCTTCAATTCATGGAAGGCATCTTCACATTCTGATGTCCACTCAAATGGAATATTTTTATGAGTCAACCTGGTCATTGGCATGACAATTTTGGAAAATCCTTCAACAAAACTTTGACAGTAACCAGCTAAACCTAAGAAACTTCTAATCTCCGTCACTATGGATGGTCTTGGCCAAGTCAACATAGCTTCAACCTTTGATGGATCAATAGAAATGTGAACTCTGTTTACCGCGTGACCTAAAAACTTTACCTCATTTATCCACAATTCACACTTACTCTTCTTGACATATAATTGGTGGTCTCTCAATGTTTGTGGTGTAGCTCTAAGGTGATCTTCATGTTCTTGTTGAGTTTGTGAATAGATTAAGATATCATCAATAAAACAATCATGAATTTATCTAAATATAATCTAAACACCCTTTACATCAAGTTTATGAATAGTATCGATGCATTTGTTAACCCAAATGGCATCACCAAGTATTCATAATGCTCATATCTAGTATGAAAGCTTGTTTTCTGTATGTCTTCATCCTTAACTACAACTGATGATAGCTAAATCTTAAATCAATCTTTGAGAAAAATTTTGTTCCTTTTAATTGATCAAATAAGTCATCAATCTTCGGAAGTGGATACTTGTTCTTCACAATCACTTTATTAATTTGAGGATAATCAATACATAATCTCAAACTTCCATCTTTTTTCTTTAGAAATAAAATTGGAGCTCCCATGGTGACATGTTATGACAAATAAATCCCTTGGCAAGCAACTCTTCTAATTGCACCTTGAATTCTTGCAATTCTTTGGGTGTCATTCTATAGGTAGGTACAAAAACTGGTTGAGTGCCTAGAATCAACTGAATCACAAAATCATTCTTCTTATGAGGTAGTAGTAATCCAAGCAAATCATCTGGGAATATATCTATACATTTTTTGATTATGGGGAGATTATTGGGTTGTGCTTTTTTGGCTTCACCTTCATTTGGTGCTAACTTGATCAATCTCTTTAATTTATCATTCGTAGCCAATCTTCTTCTAGTTGTTGGTTTTTCTAAGGCATTGCCTTTATACACAATTATAAGGTATCCAAGTATATAAAACACAATTTGCTTCGCAAAGCAGTCCACATGGGCATGCTACATTGCTACTAATCCATACTAAAGTATCAAATTCTAGGAATTCAAGAAGTGACGTATTTATCAGCATTTCCATTTCTCTAATTTTAACTTTGCACCCATAACATACAAGATTAGGATAAACCTTATCCCCAAAAGCTCTATTCAACCATTAACTACAGACTCATCTACCTTTAGTCTTTTATGCTCTTCATCTGCTTGTGAAAAAACGGCACAAACTCATATTAGAAAACAAGATTTACATCCCAAGTAATTTAAAGGAACACAACTTATTCATGTACATTTCATTACTTTAGATCACGTATCACTTTTAGAAATGATGCATTAATGGCTTTTATTAAGCGGTGGTTTACTCCTTGAGACTTATATTGACATTTTTATGCAAGTATTGTTTAGTATATGGTTTATAAAATCCTAGGCTCTAAAGTCTTTAACCTAGGGCTCTGATACCAACAGTGACGATCCCCTTTTTAAATATTTGGAGAGGCAACTTGCCTGGGCTAGCACTCAACACTAGATACTAGTAACCCTATTACATCAACTTGCACAATACATGTGCACCATAGTATACAAGCAACCAATATATATAAAAAATCTTTAAATTATAATATTATTAAAATGTCATAAGTCTCATAACTGTTGTAATGTTTTAAAAATAAACAATAAGCTTGCAAGCCAAAATAATGGGTTCAACTAACCCATACGAATCCTACCGACTACACATCTCAAATTAAACAATTATTACTACTATTAATTTTAAATTTATGTTGAGTCGCCTTGCACTCAATCTCAAACTCAGTGAGCAATCCAAATTATTCCATGACTCCCTTGCCCTTCTCTTGGAACCTAAAATGTGTGAAAAATATGGGGTGAGTTAAAAAGCCTAATGAGATGATATCGCATGCTACCATCATATACTTACCAATAATTTTAAAAGATGCGTGAATCAGTAAATAAGTTGATACATATGCTAGAATGTAAATAGAAAATTATAAAGTCAAAATAAATAAGTATTTCAAAATAAAGTCATACCCATAGAAACCACTCAATAAAACATAATTCAAATTCTGATTATGCGTATACCAAAGTTGTCAGCTTTAAGGCTTAATGACTTGGTACAATCAACCTTACGCTTACTACATCCTATGACCACTCCATAGTCTTAGGAGAGAAAATAATCATCCATATTAAGGCTGAAACCTAGAAACCCTCTATCCCTTAGCTCATGCTTATCAATCATTAGGATTGTTTTAAGAAAATTCCTTTCTTATTCCAATAAAACTTTTGTTTCTTCTAAACATGCAATATTTAAAACACAAAAACAATGAATTTCAACATCCATGCAATTCATAAAATAAAAATAGCATATGAAGCATTGCACACAAGCATAACATTTCACAAATTTGTTCACAAACATGAAAAAATAGTTTGTATATTTATGATGATATGCACATAATGGAGAAATGGAAAAAATAGTTTGTTTAACCTTTGAATTGCCTTCTAATATTTCTTTAGTTTCCTAAATTCCAATATCACACATTTTTAAAATTTTATATAATCTTTAAACTCATAATTTTAATATACCCTCAAATTTACAATAACTTTTTACCTATTTTATACACATGTATATTCATAACTAATAACTATATGATATACAATGTTGTAGTAATTATTTATTATTTAATATAAATAATATATACATGTATGTAAATAATATAAATAATATACACATAGTACCTATATAATATCTTATTGTGTTATATTATATTATATATAATTGTAACTAAATCCTTAAGTTGTTACATATTATATATATGCAACATAATCCATTATATGGTTTTCCATCAATTGGACTATAATAGTAATTTTGTGAGGTTGTCTTTGTGTTGTATTCATTTGTAAATCTTTTGTTTCAGACTCTAAATCCTAATCTTTTGGTATCAGAGCCATAACCCATAGGTTCCATGTTGTTCCCATACCACCTATTGCTACTGTATTGCAGAACGCCAACACTGTTCATCTATTGTCCACAAACTGCTATCACAATTCATTATCATTGTGTCCATGTCTGTGTTTTTCACTCCCCATGTTTTCAGCCCCTGATCACCATACTCGTATGTGTAGTTTGTGTTTTTGGACCTCACTATATTATTATCAAGTCTTCTTCTCACATTTCTCACTCTCAGAACTGTTTTCATTGTGGGATCTTCTTTGCCAAGGTACTCCATTTGTTTCTTCTACTGATTCTTTTTCTATTGAGACCTGATTGCCTAGTTTTTCACCTATGAGCCCTTTGTCACCTAGTGACTTAGATAAGTAAGTAGACCAATACTAGTTTTCTTGTATCTAGTAACTTTTGTTTGAAAATCAGTTGTATAATTCTAGTGTGCTACCAAAATTGCTAAAGCTTTTGTCTTACAACCCTAAGTTGTCTTTGTGCTATAATAGCCGTGGAAGGCATTTTGAGGGCATTATTGACACAAACAAGGTTTCAGAGCAAAGCTCTATCCCACTTTTCATAGCCATTGAGGACACTTCATCCAAACTGCCTATTTTTAATTTTTCTTGTTTCAAATCCAAAATAGATGGTCTCTATGAAGTCGAATACTTACTAGAAGCTCAGGGAGTTGTCCCTCTTACTGAAATCATTCTTATTTTACCTCAAAATGTTTATTCTCTTCCACAAGTATCTTTTTCTAAAAATATCAAAAAAAAGTTTCAAAAAACCTTCTCCTTCAACTCCCAATAAAGAATATGTTCAGATTTCTTATTTTAATGAACACCAAATTTCGATAGATAAAAAAAAAACACCTTTTTCCCTTAACCTTAACCACTTCTCTCCTCGCTTAGTGGAGAATGAAAGGATATAGTCACCTTCAATATGGTGCTGTAAAGATATTGCTTACTTTCCATGGGAGAAAATCACTGAAGCTATCTCTAGATTAGCTTGCTTGATTCTCGTTTGCTTCAATATTCTGATGCGGTGATTGGCACCATCGAAACCATTCTTAATTCGGGCATGATTTTTGTCACCTTTTACCCAAACTTTAATGTCTCTATTAGAGATCCACATGCTTTGAGCAATCTTTGCCCCCACACCCAAATTGCAGGACACCACAAGTACAGACGGGCATCCATTATCAGATCGCATACTGGGTTTAAAATCATGCGATCCATGTTCCTTACAAATGTTCTTCCCTTGATGGGCTAATGCTTGATATTAGCTTTCAAGGAGCCGTTTTGCATACCTTTCTTCCAAGAACCTTGTCTACTAAAAGGCTCCAATAGCTTGTCCCAGAAAATGGTATGATTCGTGTTTTTAGGTCAACGAAGTCCAATAATCTTCTCATGTCATTCTTAGGCAAAGATCTGATGGTCTTATTGAAAACACTTTTCTAGAACAACCTTTTGTTTACCTTGACCCTCATCAGCAAGTATCAACTTTACTAGTGCTCTAGAATCCCGTCACATCTAGTGGGATGCCTATGATTGTCCTGATTGCCTTGATTATGATTTTGACCTTACATATGACATTGAGAAGAAGAAAAAGAAAAAAAATTCTCGAGAATGGTTGCAAGAAAGGTACGAAATGGGTGACCCTTCTATAGAGTATATTGAATCTGGTTCTAGAAGATATCAATACTATGTCCTCCTTAACCAAGATTCTCCACAAGATTGTTTTGTCATCTTCGATCCTACCCCTTCAAAGGCTCCCCTTCACAGGATAGAAAACAAGATCTTTTTACAGGGTGCCAAAAGCAACAACAAGTAAAGCAGACAAAAATCATGAAACCTAACGCTCCAAAGGTTAGACCACTGACTGATGCAAAAGCGATCCTAAACTGGCAGTCGAACAATGCCCTCTACCAAAATGATCCGCTTCAAACTATAGCTCAAAAACAAAAACAGATCCTAAACCAACAAGATCAAGTTGTTATGGCAATTCGTGACAGACTTGACCAAGTTCATCAAGAACTCAAACTCCTCTTAGAATTTGTGGAGAGCTATGTTGACACTGTTGCCTTGTTCCTCCCATTAGAAAAAGAAAGGAAATCTCTTGAAACCGAGCTAAGAGTGATTACCCTTTTTGCCCCATTATCATCATCACCAAACCCATTTTTATACCCTCAAATTGTCCCTCCTACATGACTATAAAGCCTATCCATCCCTTCCATTTTTCCTCAATCTTGTAATACCCATAACCAACTAAAAACCCTACAGAAACACAAACCCTTTTTCAAACACCAATCCAAACCTACTATCCTAGATAAGTCATCTTCCAAACAAAAAGGAAAAGGAAAACAAAAACTTGTCGTGATTTTTCCCTCTCTTGAACCTGAAGTTTGTGCGTCCTTAAGAGTAGACCCCTTACCAAGCCTAGCTGAAAATCCTCTCACCCATTTCCTTGAATTCATGGCACAATGTTATTAAACGCTAGTTGTCACTTTAACAAAACAAGGAGAACCTAAATCCCTTGTTTAATCTTAATTCAACATCCACCTTAGGCTCACCCCCCTTTGAAGATGTTGTAGAACTTTGTGCAACTTCTAGTATAGGTGAAACAGGACCTTCATTTGTTGACCTAGGGCTTGAACCAGCTGATGACTTGGAATCCACTTCTCTTCCAAGAACAAAGGCTTAGAAATTAAATAATGGATCTTTTAGCACCTTTAATCTTGATGATTTATCATTTAATGATTGGCCTCTATTTTTCATGATATGCTTTCTTGCTACTAGGCCAAAGCCTTGAAGCAAGGAACAACTGATAAGATTGTTCTCGAAAAACTTGTCACACATTTTTCTGATAGTCTTTGTGACTAGTGGTTCACCATTCAAGAATATAAATAGATCATTTTTCTCCAAAAATCCATCATAGATTTTCTGGCTATACTCTACATAGCTTTAGTTGGTCCACTCAATCAGTATGTGAAGCATGCTCAAGAAAAATTTCTTGCTGCAAGATGTTGTTCCTACAAGCTTCAAGATATGCACGCTCATTATGAAAAAATGTCAAAACTCTTTTACCTCAATAAGGAGTCGATGACAACAATTTAAAAAACTCTTTTTCTCTATTCTTTCCCAAGGTCTATTGCAGACAAAGGCTGATCTCATATGACAACCATTAACAAGAAATATGAAGACTGCACCTTGGGATAATTATATGCCTTGATCTAGGTAGACCACCAAAAACTATGTGCACAGCATGAATTCTTCCAACAAAATCAATTGATGGGAAAACATCTTCCAAAGTATGCTATGATCTCGATTTTCCAAAAAGTTGTCATCCTTATGAGCCATGTTACAGCAAGAAGTTTCATTTTGCCCCTTCTCCACGCAAGTGGAATAAATGTTTTAAGTAATCCAAGAGGACATTCTTTCCTAAGTCCAAATGGAGATTCTTGAGGTGAAAAATATGTCGAAGCAAGTCTACTAGTACCAGCTACTTTATTTGTAAAATAGGAGCTTCAACAACCCTGATGCACCTTAATGGTGGAAACCTTTCCACCAAACTTTTAATACTACTGGAGAAGCATCACTTGCCATCACTCTCATCAAAAAGCCTGTAACAATTAAGCTCCATCCATTAATTACTTTTTGATACAGAATTTAGGGAGCACCATTTCTTTCAAAAAAATTCATCATTGGTTATGACATCCTTTACCAGATCAGTCATCTTACATGACTCATTCCACCTTTATCCCTTAGCTCTTTACTGTTTCTCCATCAGCCCATGCTATTGATCATCCCTAGGTTCAAGAACTCACACACCGCCTAATTCAAGATTGCTGTGCAGAAAGTTATTCTGAGTTTATGAAGAAATGTGATCATCCTCTATGGACAAATTGAGATTTCTTCATCACACTCCCATTTAAACTTAATGAAGATATTAATATGACTAAGGCTATACACCAAGATATGTTTCCTACTCAGCTGATGCTGGCCATCAAGAACTTAACTAGCTCCAAAATGAGGGTTTGATTTCTCCAACAAACTCTATATGGGCATGTGAAACGTTTTGTGTTAATAAAAGATTTGAGCAGTTAGAGGAAAGCTCCTACTGGTAATAAATTCTCAGCCAATTTAAGATTTCAGGATTTTTGTAGCTCGGCAGTACTCCTGCACATAGGCCTAGAACAACTTTTGTTACACCACAACATCATTATCATTAGAATGTGACATCGTTTGGCTTGAAGATGACACCACCATTATTCCAAAAAACCCTGACAAAAATTTTGCAGCCAATTTAGGAGCATGTATTCTTTTATATCAATGACATTTTGCTCCACTGCAATGATATTGATTTTCATATTTGTCTGGTTACAAAATATACAAAGCTTTGTACCACATTTGATCTCATGCTCTCACAAAAGAAGATGCAACTATTCCAAACTTCCATTGATTTCCTTGGAATGCAAATTGATGATGGACAAGTCCTCTTGCAACCACACATATCCACTAAACTCTTGGATTTTTCAGACAAACTTCCAGATAAACCCTCAATCCAACAGTTTTTAGAATTGGCTAATTATATGGGGTTGTTTATTAAAGATTTATCACGATATGCTAGCTGATTGTCTTTATTAAAAAAGTCTCCTCTTCCTTGGGGCCCTCAACATGCTGAAGCAGTCCAATTTTTCAAACAATAGGCACAAGCTCTTCCTAGCTTATAGATTCTTGGTGCTAATCTACGTGTTCTTCAAACAGATGCTAGTGATGAAAATTGGGGAGCAGTCTTATGGAAAGAAACTCCTGATAAATCTCATAAGTTGTGTGGATACAAGAGTGGATCATTTAAACCATCAGAACAACATTATCACTCTACCTTCATGAAAATTTTAGCAGTAAAAGGGGAATTAAAAAATTTCAGTTCCATTTGGTAGGACATTCCTTCCTTATCGAAATGGACATGTGTAGTTTTTGAAAAATGCTTCAGTTTAAATAAACGATATTACCAAATTCATAGTTGCTATAGTGGGCAAACTAGTTTTCTCAATTTAATTTTACAATTTTCCACATTCTAGGAAAAACCTATATTCTTGCAGATTTTCTGTCCTAACAAAAGGTTACAAATTTTATTGGAGTCATTGGATCCTCCTCATCTAATCCAGATCCATCTGATGATGTAGATGCTCCTCCTCAAGATCCCATTGAATTTATTTCATCGCTACCCACTGAAATAAGATAAACTATTTTTAGGAAAATCTCTAATTAGCCATCTATTAAAGGACATCTAAAGATATTGACGAGGAAATGTGACATGTTTTTTGGACATATTCTTCATCCTACTAAGCATTTCCTTTTCCCTTTTAGAATGCCTTCGTTTTATCATTTTCTAAAAGAAGCATACTGCTACCTTTGGTATGCGCTTCGATCATAGTGGCTTGGATTCAGTATTGACATATATCATGTGTTTGCATATTATATTTTAATCTGCTTGCCAGACAACCTTTTTTTGGAAGCTCATTCTATAACATAGGTCATGAGCTCTCGCTTTTCTTGGAGCTTGAAGCCCTTTGGTGGCCTCATTTTCGAATTTTCAACAATTTTAGAAAGATCTCCAACAATGGAACATAGAGGCAGAACTGGGCAAATGGAATCCTTTCACAAAACAACCATACCATGCCCCTCTCCTTTATGGAAAACCAGGCATTGGTGAGATGGATAATCACCTCTACAATGAACTACAACAGTTGTTGCAAGAATATCTTGGCCATCATCCATCTCACCTATTCCAGCTTATTGAATCCATCTTAGGCCATGATGTTGGTTGGATGCTGCCCCACCATGAGGAATGGGAATCGATTGGGACTCATCCGAAGAGGACCATAATTGAAGCATTTAGTCATCCACAATTCACGCGTAAGAAGCATGCTCATCATAATAAAAGACCAACCATCATTACAGTGCACAACAATAATCGAAGATTGCTATAGTATTAGGCAATAATCAAATATTGCTATAGTAATTGCAACACCATTTTAAAAACCTACCTATTAGCTACTTAGGGAAGTTTCTTGTACAACTATATTCGTCTTTTAGTATTATGCTTTCTCTATAAATAGGTGGGCTTTTCTTTGTTCAAGGCACCAAGGAAGTGTATTAATTTTTGACTTTTCTGCTTGTAAATCTTATTGTAGTGTTCTTCAGATTTAAGGGTCTATGTGAATGTCTTGATTGTCTCCAATCCTTAGAACTCTTCCGATTTAGCTATTGGTTGTCCTTGTAATAGTTTTCATCATAATAGTAATTCTAAGCCGCTATATCTGTGTTGTATTTGTTTGTGAATCTTCTGTCTCAAACTTTGAAACAAAAGATTATTTGACTCTGAATCATAATCACAAGTTTAATATTAGCTCTCAAGGAGCCATTTCAAATACCTTTCTTCTAAGAACCTTATCTACTAAAAGACTCTAACAACTTTTCCCAGAAAAATGGTATGAAGCGCATGTTCAGGTTAATGAAGTTCAACAATCTTCTCATGCCATTCATAGGTGAAGATCTGATGGTCTTGTTGAAACCACTTTTTTGGAACAACCTTTTGTTCACCCCTAGCCTCATTAGTAGGTATCAACCTTCTAGTGCTCCAAAATCTTGTCACATCTGGTGGGATGCCTATGATTGCCCTAATTGCCTTAATTATGATTTTGACCTAACATATGACATTCAGAAGCAAGAAAAAGAAAAAAAATTCTTAAGAACAGCTACAAGAAAGGTACGAAATTGGTGACCTTTCTTTAGGGTTTATTGAATCTGGTTCTAGAAGATATCAATACTATGTTCTCCTTAACCAAGATTCTCTACAAGATTGTTTTGTCATCTTCGGTCTTGAATCTGCAGTCGAACAATGCCCTGTACCAAAATGATCCACTTCAAACTATTGCTCAAAAATAACAACAAATCCTAAACCAACAAGATTCACAAGATCAAGTTGTCATGGCGATCCATGATAGACTTGACCAAGTTCATCAAGAACTCAAACTCCTCTCAGAATTTGTGGAGAGCTATGCTGACACTACTGCCTTGTTCGTCCCGTTAGAAAAAGAAAGGAAATCTCTTGAAGCTGAGCTAAGAGTGATTACCCTTTTTTGCCCCATCATCATTATCACCAAACCCAATTTTTTTTTTACCCTCAAATTGTCCCTCCTACCATGACTCTAAAGCCTATCCATCCCTTCCCTTTTTCTACCATGTTATAATACCCATAACCAACTAAAAACCCATAGGAACACAAACCCTTTTTCAATCACCAATCCCAACCTACTATCCTAGAAAAGTCATCTTCCAAACAAAAAGGAAAAGGAAAGAAAAAACTTGTCATGACTATTCCCTCTCTTGAACCTAACGTTTGTGCATCCTCAAGAGAAGACCCCTTACCAAGCCTTGTCGAAAATCTTCTCATTTGTTTCCTTGAATTCATGGAACAACGTTATGAAACCCCAGTTGTCACTTTAACAAGAAAAGGAGAACCTAAATCTCTTGTTGAATCTTCTTCAACATCCACCTCAGGCTCACCCTCCTCTAAAGATGATGCAAAACTTTATGCAGCTTCTAGCATAGGTTAAACTAGACCTTTGCTTGTTGACTCAAGACTTTAACCCATTGATGACATGGAATCTACTACTCCTCGAACGACAAAGGCTCAGATATAAAATAATGGATCTTTTAGCACCCTTAATCTTGATGTTTTATTGTTTAATGATTGGCCTCTATTTTTTCATGATGTGCTTTGTTGGTGTCAGGCCGAAGCCTTGAAGTAAAGAGCAACCGATAAGATTGTTCTTGAAAAACTCGTCATGCATTTTTTGGTAGTCTTCATGATTGGTGGTTCGCCATTCAAGAACATAGACAGATTAGTTTTTTCCAAAAACCTTCACAAATTTTTTGGCTATACTATACACAACTTTTGTTGGTCCAGTCGATTTGTATGTTGGGCATGCCAAAGAAAAATTTCTTGCTGTAAGATGTTATTCCTACAAGCTTCAAGATATGTAGGCTCATTATGAAAAAAATGTCAAAACTCTTTTACCTTGTTAATAAAAGGAGTTGATGACAACAATTTAAAAAACTCTTTTTCTCTTTTCTTTCCCAAGGCCTATTGCTAACAAAGCTCGATCTCATATGACAACCATTAACAAAAAATATGAAGACTGCACCCTTGGAGATTTAAGATTGTTGTGCAAAAAGTCATTATCAGTTTATGAAGACATGTGATCATCCTCTATGGACAAATCGAGATTTCTTCGTCACATTCCCATTTATACTTAATCAAAATATTAATCCTACTAAGGCAATATGCCAAGGTATGCCTCCTACTTAGCTGACGCTAGCCATTTAGGAGCTTAACCAGCTCCAAATTGAAGGCTTGATTTCTCCAACAAACTTTCTTTGGGCGTGTGCAGCGTTTTATGTTAATAAAAGATCTGAGCAGGTTAGAGGAAAGCTCCGACTGGTAATAAATTATTAACTTCTCAACGTTTTTCTCAAAGATGATAAATTTTCTCTTCTTCGACTTGAGACTCTTTTTCAGCATTCAACTAACGCTGAAATCTTTTCTAAGCTTGATTGCTATTCATGATTTTTGCAGCTTGGCATTACTCCTCCAGATAGGCCCAAAACAACTTTTGTTATACTAGGATATCATTATCACTGGAATGTGATGCCCTTTGGCTTGAAAACAACACCATCATTATTCTAGAAAGTCGTGAAAAAATTTTTGTAGCCAATTTAGGACCTAACACTCATTTATATCGATGACATTATGCTCTATTCCAATGATATTGATTCTCATATTCGTCTGGTTACAAAATTTACAAAGTTTTGTACCACGTTTGGTCTCATGCTCTCACAAATGAAAATGCAGCTATTCCAGACTTCCATTGATTTCCTTGGAATACAGACTAATGATGGACAAGTCCTCCTGCAACCACACATATCCTCTAAACTCTTGGATTTTCAAAACAAACTTCCAAATAAAACTCAATCGAACAGTTTTTAGGATTGGTTAATTATATGGGGTTGTTCATTAAAGATTTATCACAATATGCCAGCTAATTGTCTTCATGATTGAAAGAGTCTCCTTCTCCTTGGGGTCCCCAACATACGGAAGCAGTCTAGTTTTTCAAAGAGTAGGCACAAGCTCTTCCCAGCTTAAAGATTCCCGATATTGGTCTACGTGTTCTTCAAACAGATGCTAGTGTTGAACATTGGGGTGTAGTCTTATGGGAAGAAACTCCTGATAAATCTCGCAAGTTGTGTGGATATAAGAGTGGATTATTTAAACCATCACAATAACATTATCACTCTACCTTCACAAAAATTTTAGTAGTAAAAGGGGGAATTGAAAAATTCAAATTCCATTTTGTAGGGCATTCCTTCCTTATTGAAAGGGACATGTCTATTTTCCCAAAAATGCTTTAATTTAAATAAAAGGTATTACCAAATCCACAACTACTGTGATGGGCAAACTAGGTTTCTCAATTTAATTTTACAGTTCACCACATTCTAGGAAAAACCAATATTCTTGCAGATTTTCTGTCTCGACAAAAGGTTAAAAATTTCATTGGAGTCATTGGATCCTCTTCATCTAATCCAGATCCATCTGATGGCACAGATCCTCCTCCTCAAGATCTCCTCGAATTTATCTCATCACTATGCACTGCAATAAGAGAAATTATTTTTTGGAAGATTTCTAATCAGCCATCTATTGAAGGACATCTGGAGATATAGATAAGGAAACATGGCAGGTTTTTTGACATGTTCCTTGTCCTACTAAGCCTTTCCTTTTTTCTTTCTGAATGAATTCGTTTTATCATTGTCCAAAAGAAGCATACTACTACCTTCGATATGCGCTTCGATCATGGTGACTTGGGTTCAGTATTGACAGAAATCATCTGTTTGCATATTTCTTCCAAATGAACATAAGGACTCTTCATTTCACCCTTGATTAGCAGTGATTTTATAATTTCTTAATAAAATTGGCTCCTCATGAACACTGGCTCCAAGAACTTAAAAAATGGTTAAGAAGATATGAACACTAGCTCCAAGAACTTAAAAAATGGCTCCAAGAACATCAACGTAACAACATTATCATTTTATGATATTTAGATCTCATCCTCATTAATTATATTTTTTTTATACTTGTCTTCTGTGTAGGGGCGCAAGCGGGGTGTTGGGTGCAATGGTTTGTTGAGCGAAGTGGGCTTGCAGGTTTAAATGGCAACCTAGATGTTGGTTATGCCTGTCTTTAGTTATAATTTCAGTCTCTATTACAACTCTTCCGATCGACCTCGGGTTGGTAGCCGGGCTTTGGGAAAATACCACGACTACTATCGACCCGAGCTCAGAAGGTAAAAACGAACCAAAGCATGAAGCTCCGACCATAAATAGGGTTCTTGAGGGCCAGCGGCGGGAAGGGATCTAGTCGAGAATCAATGGGCCTCCCCTTTTATCTTTTCTCATTTTGAATGAGGCGGGCCTAAGCCTGACTACACTACATTCAACCTAAAATGAAATGCAGAAATAGGTGAAACCCTCGTTTTGTGTTGCTGAGACATGTGCCTAAGGAGAAAGTCTTTGCAACTGAAGTGAGCTGAGGAGCCGAGTGACGTGCCATCGCTACTAATTGAGTGCCAGCATGTAGTTGTGCTGTCAGTCAGAAGGGAGTCGACGCCTTTTGAAGCACTCTCTAGTGTGAATCGCAACTATAGAGCGCGCTAGCGTGGTTCCTGTCTGAATGAACAATTCATAGGATACTTCGGAGTGAATGGTGCGCTCTCACTCTTTTGATACATAAAGGTGCGCTCTCACTTTCTCGCTAGGAGCGCATCATCAAGGCAGGGCGAAAACGAACATAGGATCATCATCATGGCCCTCTTCTTGTTTCTTTTGTTTGTGTCTGGTCTGTTGTGTGTGTGTTTTTTAAGGCTTATCCTTTTTTTATTCATTTTGCTTGACTATACTACACTAGAAAAATCAATGATTCGATTCAAAAATCGGGGAAAAAGTCCAGCTCGTACTCCTTACTAGGGAGTACTTCGCTTCCGCTCTGTCTTGTGTTCAAAGAAGGGGATGAGGGTTTACCCGATGACCTAGCTTTTACTGCATGAAAGAGGAGGGTCTTACCTGACAACCTGCAATCAGGTAACAGTTTGGGAGTCCTTCCTCGAAGGGTAAGGCACGCCGTCCCACTTATAACTACCAATGGCCGCCGTCCCATACTAATTGGAGTACAAAGGTTCCTTTATGCCAAAATATCACCTTAGATGAGCCTAATCAGGGTCTTGGGTTCGTGTACCACTATAGGAATAGGCATTACTATGATAATCAGAAGGCAGGGGTGAAAAACAAAAATTTTAGGGGCATTATTGCATTAGGCTACCACGGTAACCAATAGACGTTGGTGAAATTCGATTGCATTATCGCGGTAGGCTATTGCGATAACTAGAAGGTGTTTTCAAAATTTGGATACACTATTACGGTAGGCTACCATGGTAGTTTGAGTAGATTTTACCAGAAATAGGTGAAAATGATGACATTACTATGGTAACTAGTAGAAAAACAAAATTTATGTCTTTGTTTCTCTCATCTCTTGTGTTCCTTCGACCATGACATCCTACTAAATCGACTTCTAATCCAAGGAACAAATATTTGGGACGGAGACAAGGTTATTATACCTTCTAATCTTTCTTTTGTTCCAAGAAAACACCGAACAAAGTGTTCTTGCTACCATGATGCAGAATCTTGATCTTACTACTCTAATTGCCGTTTGAAACAGCTAGGGAACGAAATAATGTTTAGAAGAAGGCTAGGAGACCAAGAACAGAACTGGTTCATTGTCGCTAGGGTGAAGAGAATGGTGTGGTTGGGTGCTAGTTGCATTGTATATTATCTATTTTATATGTATTTTATATATGTTTTGCATGGGTTAGATAAAAATTAGGACATATTTGTTTATAATTAGATGCATGAACATTTATATCAAGATTCCATGTTTTTTAGTATTTAAAGAATTTCAACACTATTTTCATTTGCTTTTATGTGTGATATAATGTTCGAGAAAGCTTTCTAGTAGTTTATGTAGATATAGGTTAAATAGGTGAAGATACACAAGTAGACATTAAGGAAAAAAGTGGAAACAAAGGCAGAAGATGGTTAAAACCTATGAATCTTTGTACAAGAAACTAGCCCAAATGAAGATCCAGACCAAGAGCATATAAGCCCATGCAATCAAGGCGCATACCCAGTATTCATCAAGCATAACGAGTTGCAAGTCACAGAGGTCATCACACACACGTCAAGACTGCGATTCACCCAACCATAACCGCGGTCCTGCGATTGAGTTGGGCAAATATGCGTGGAAAATTTAGATTTTTTAGAGAAGATCATGTTACTAAATTCCAGGATTGCAATTTTGTGATTAGGGTGCTAAATTAACGTATTGTGTTAGTGTTTAATTAGGGTTCCTATGAGAAAAACTACAAATAGCCTCTCGTATTAGGTTTTTGATTATTTAGTTGCTAGTTTTATTTTTATTGACGATCGAGTAGAGTAGAAAAAGTAGAACGAGGGAGAACAATGGGAAGAACAAGATCATAATTATAATATGATTTTCTATTTGTTCAATTCTTTGATTTGTGATTTCCCTGCCATGTCTAGCTCAGTTCTTTTGATTTCTAGGATGTAAGATAGATTGTAGGACCCTTTGATCTTTGTTTTGATTAATCTATTTTGATTAACAACCTATTGATTTCAGATTGTTGAACTAACTCGAGAGAGAGGTTTAACAATTGGATAATCAGAGTATAGACTTAGAAGAATCAATTGACTGAGAGGTTGTTGATTGTATAGGAGGTTGCCTGTGATTACTATATTTATTGCATTGGTTTGTTAATTGTATGATTAATTAAAATAAATATTAAAAGTGAAAACATGATATCTTACTATTCTAGAATCTTAATTAATATAGTTTTAAAATCAACGATTGTTTGTTTTCCTTTTGAATTTTGTTTAAAGTATTGGATCCTCGCTTTTAAACCTTAATAAAGTTAAGATTGAAATTAAATTGGGACTTGTGATTATTAACCATATACCATTCTGTAACACCCCAACCCCCGTATCATTAAGCATTGGATGCATCCACCATTTTTCTTGACAGTGGACTAAACCAAACGGCAGGTCGGGCCGGTGTTACATTACAAGCGACGCACACTTGACTTTCTATTTCAGTCATTTCATGCCTTGATCGTATTTAACCGTACA
>JAJIYU010005176.1:0-22914 GCA_030144865.1 Tinospora cordifolia
AGTCTCTTGGCACGGGCCCTTGTAATCGGTCCTCTTGGAATATGCAAAGCATCATCATCACCATTAATTAATCTATTTGTGTCATCTTTATCAACTCCATAATTTGCATCAATAGGAAAACAAGTTCTTCCAAAGTTATCGATCATTCACCAAAAATGGCTCATCATTCTCCAAGTCTGGGATTCCTCCATACCCCCAAATTCCTATGTGTCCCATACCATAGAAACCAGATATGCAAGATCTTCCCAATCTCGTATCTTGACCAATCAAGTATTTTGTTTTCACACATTTTCAGTCTCTAACGTATGTCCTAAAAGTTTTCATTTATGATCCATTGGGCCACCCTAGGCTACATCCATGTTTCAACTTACGATCCTTTTTCTAGACTTATGATCTTAATTTATGGTTGAAAGGTTCAACCCTCGTCTAGTTCTAGTACCATTCCTAGTACTACCTTTGTACTTTAGTACATTCCTTTGCCCTTAATTACTACCTTCTAATTTTCTTGTAAAAATTTAAGTGTGTTCTACAACTTTGACTACTTGTATGAACAGGTGGGACAACCTCCAGATCGAGCTGCAAGACTGAAATCTGCTTAAATAATCTCGCTTTCTCGGACAAGATGACCCATCTCCTTTTCAATGTTTAGCTTTACTCAGGACAAAGCTTATCCATTATCAGCTCAACTTGTAATCTTTGTGTCCAAACAAAGCCTTTAAGAACTCATCTTTCCTTTTTGAAAAACAATTTTTCAATCAGTTTTCAATTTCATAGAAGGCCAGGCATTCTAGATTAAACTCATAGTAAAGGTCTTACTTGATTTAGTCAACTCTTTCTAATTTCTTGCCCAGTATATCTAATAACTGAGCTTTATTACTACCTTTGTAACACCCCACCTCCACTCATCCCAAAGGTGGGCCTATGTCACATTATTTCTATTCTTTGTTCTTTCCATTTTAGTCCCAAGTTTCTAGGATTTCCTGAGCATCATTATCTCATGAACTTGACTTAATAAAGTAACACGTGATTTTAATAGAAATAAAATCTCACCAGTTGAAAGATAAGTGGTACAAAACCCTATTCATGCAATAATTCAGAAAAAAGTAACATTTTGGAAACATTTAAATAAAGTAATTTTGTGTCATTAATCTTTTCCAAAATTCAAAGGCTACATAGCCTTTGTGTCTATTACAACATATCCTTTATGTCTATTACAGTTGAATCAATCTCAAATTACAAAATTTGGGCCAACATGCCCTATAATTAAATAAAATTTCTAAAAGAAAATATTCTAAGTAAAATAATGTCTATGTGGCTATCATGTTGTCCTTGTTTATCAATTTCCTAAAAAGTTAGAAAAAGGAAAGGTGAACACAAAGCCCAATGGATCATTCTAAATATTTAATTCATCTTTAACAAATAAATACAGTCAAACACTTTCAAATTTATGTAATTCAATCAATTTCTTGTTTGATAGTTGTGGTTAAGACTCAAAAGGGTTTGACCTCAGCATTCTCATCAAAACTCATATCAAAGAAAAAAAGGCATCCTTTTATGTCAATTTCCAATAGATTTAGGGCTTACCCATTATCCGAGTATTTTGGGACTTTACCCATGTGAAATAGAGACAAACCCATAGTTCCAATCTTAAGAACACCCACAACAATCCCTCATGGGACATTGCGCTAGTACGTGGTTATAATCTTAATTAATCTTTCATTAAGTATAACAATCAAGAATAATAAACAAAATTAGATTCAACATGTGAGCACAATAACACATGGCATGGATCATAGTAGCACATAACACATAATCTTTGTTCATGCAAACCTAAGCATAAGAGATCTAAGCATTGAATGTATGATTAACTTAAATAAAACATGCATATTCAAGCATAATCACACATGAATATCTTATTGAAATCAAAATAATAAATCAAAACTCATAAATCACTTCCACCTCAGTAGTTCTTCTGAAGCTTCATCTGAATCCCTTTCAGATTTCCCCAATTGTTGTCACAAAATTTGTGCAGCACTTCAGTATACACCAACTACTATTTAAAACTGCACAAGAGAGAGAAAAAAAGCCAAGAGAGGGGTTGAGGAGAGAGATCAAGATGGACTTATCAGTTCTTGTTGGAATGGAGAGAATAAGAGCACAAAAAGTCTTTATATAGAGTTTCAGGGGCTGAGAATTGGCGGGGTTGGGGTGTTCTAGTACAAAAAACTTTCTACTTCCTCACATGTGTGCTCATAGAATAATAATTATTAGGGTTTTGTGTTTTGGCGCACTTTCCAATTTCTTTCTCACACAAGGTTTTGAAACTTTCATTGTGGGATTATGGTGCAAAACCAGGGTCTTGGAAATTCATTACAAGAATGTGGTCTCCTTATACAAGATTGTGGTCTTAGAATTCCTCAGACCAACCTTGGCATAGGACCACAGTCTTCACTTGTAGGACCACGGTCTTGCAGTTTGGAGTGGCCCTTCTTGGGTTTTGGCACAAGACCGCTGTCTCCATAGTGGGGACCACAGTTCTCTTATAATTTGAATCAAGATCATGGTCTTGATTTGGTCTTGGGCAACGAGGTTGAGTTGGTTTGTATTTTTCTTTATTTCTATAGTCCATGTGTTTCCATTGTCTGTGATGTGGAACCTATATATAATTCAAACTTGCTTATTTTTGTAAATTAAAATAGAATTCAATTTATTAAATAAACTAGCTAATAAAATTTTTCACTTCTATTTCTATTTTACTTCTATTCTCTTTATTTCTCATTTATTTTACACATTAAAATTTCACCAAAATTTCTACGTAATTCCAAGGAATCAACTTATCTTCATTTATTTTATTTCATATAATTTTTTAGGGTATTACAATCTTTGCTATCTAAAGTTGAACTCCTTTTGGGTGTAGATATATTTCAAACTCTTATGATCTAAAATAGGTCAAACTTCTCACCATAAAGATAGTGTCTCCAAATCTTCAAGGCAAACACGATGGCAGCTAGCTCCAAGTCATGGGTAGGGTAGTTTTGTTCATGGATCTTTAGTTGTCTTGAGGCATTTGCCACAACCTTCCCTTCTTGCATCAAGACTGCACCCAATCCTTCTGTGAGGGATCCATATACAAAACGTATTCAACACCATGTGTAGAGTGACTAAGATAGGGGTCGTAATCAATCTCCTCTTCAGTTCTTAAAATGATTGTTCGTACTTCTCATCTCAATTGAACTTGACTCCTTTCCTGGTCAGGTTGATCAAGGGTTCAGCCAACTTGGAGAAGTATTGGATAAATCTTCGGTATTAGCTAGCCACCCCTAAGAAACTCTTAATCTCTGTAATTGTTTTTGGTTGTTTCCAGTCCATGATAGCTTTCACCTTCTTAGGATCTACAAAGATGTCTTTTACTGATACTACACGGCCAGAATTCACACTTGTTGAACTTGTCATATAACTGATTTCTTCTAAGGGTCTCCAACACAGTCCTCTAGTATTCTAAGTGTTCAACTTCTGACTTAGAGTAGATCAGGATGTCATCTACGAATACTACCACAAACCAATTGAGGTATTGCCTAAACACTCAGTTCATCAAATTCATAAACGATGTTGGGGCATCGGTCAAGCCATATGCATCACAGTGAACTCAAAGTGTCCATATCGTGTTCTAAAGGTTGTGTTGTGTATGTTTGACTCTTGAATTCTTAGTTGGTGATATCTTGACCTATGATCGATCTTCAAGAAATGAGTAGCTCCGCTCAATTGATCGAATAAGTCATCTATCCTTGGTAGGGGGTACTTGTCTTCATCGTTGCCTAGTTCAGTTTCCAATAGTCAACACATGGTCTCATGGACCCATCTTTCTTCTTCACAAGCAACAACAGAGCTCCCCATGGTGATTCACTTGGCCTGATGAATCCTTTCTCTCAGAGCTCATCTAACTGAGTCTTTAACTCAATCAGCACTACTTGTGCCATCCTGTAGGGAGGTGTGGCTATAGGGTTAGTTCCAAGGTGAAGTTTAATCTTGAACTTAACTTCTCTAGTAGGTGGTAGTCTGGGTGAGTCATCTGAGAACACATCTTCGTATTCCCTAACCACTTCAACTACCATCATGTCTCTCTAATTCAACCTAACAAAATTTGACTACGTCTTCCTTAGCATAGCTTCAGGGAAGAAATTCTCATAGAACAATTCCTTGAACTCCTCCCAGTTCATCTATCTGATGCTAGTGTTTGGATCTGCCTTTAGCATCCTCCACCAACTCCTAGTTGGTCCTTTGAACTGATGGGTAGCCAACGCCACTCTATGGGGACCCGTTGCCCTTAATACATCTAAGTGTTCATCTAACTCTTAATACCAATGGTCTACCATCATGCAATTAGAAGTGTCATCAAATTGAGATGGGTGGAGTCTCTGTATTATTTGTCTTCCCTATCTTCTTGTGCTTTCTGACGAGCTAGGACCTCGAATACTGGCATTGGTCATAGCACTAGAATCTATTCCTATACCTGTGACTGCAGCACTGCCTAGGGTATCATCTGAGATAATGCCCTCAAAATTTGTTCCATAACCTTCCTGGTGACTTCCGTCATCATATTCTCAAATCGAGTCTCAGCCATACCAGTTTGTACCTCCTGTTCTCATAGTTCAGTCTCGCAAACATGACAGCTCTAATAGCGTATCTCTTGGATCTGACCATTATTTACAAGTCAAAGATCTTTTTAGTATTTGTTTCTTCACAATTTTCATTTTGTTCATACTATCATGACTATAAATTCATGTCTCTAGGTTCTCGATTTGTTCAATGGCCTATCAGATTATTCTTCTAAGTTATATTGGAGGGTTTCGAGGCCCTCTTATGTTGTTGAGTACAGGATTTGATCTCATACATAAAAACATGCAATATATGAATTTTCATGAGTATAACATGCATTCAATCAATCATTCAATCATTCAGTCATGCAAGTTCATACTAGCATAGTGAAATCCCAAGTGTCCATCTATAATACCGCAGAAATTTGTACAAAATTTTGATTAAATAAAATAAATAAAGAATAATTGATCCTTGAGGAGTTTATAAAATTGTGGGATAAAAGACTACGTAGTAGCCAAATGATAAGTGAAATGGACTGAGAGAATCTTGTAGAAACTTTGGTGTAAAGAAATTAATATAGATTATGAAGAAGGGTAAGAATGGAAGGAATCAGAAATAATGACAAAATAGAAATAACTCAGTGATGGTCAAACACAAAAACCTGAAAAATAGGTTTTGTGCGCGAATACCGTGGTAATAATATGGCTTTACCGTGGTAGCGTGATAAGAAAATAAAAAAATTAATTTTGGAAAAATTACAAAAGTCAAACAATTACTGTGGTAACTTGATTTGGTACCGCAGTAGTGCGATAAAATACACAAAAAATAAGGTTTTTGCGTGCAAAACGCAACCCCAAAACCCCAATATCACACTTACTAATTCTTATACTTGGGGAGCAAAAAATTGAGAAAAATAGCAAGTTTCCTATGTTGGAAACACCCAAAACTTGCCAATTCTCACCTAATTGAACTATATATAAACATTGTCTAGCTCCAATTCTCTTCATCTCAGAAAGAACTAACAAGTCCTTCTTGCTTTCTCTGCATCCTCTTGGCATCCCTTGTCTTTTTTTGAGTTGTTCTAAACAACAATTGGAGTAATAGTAATGAAGTGCTGCACAAATTTCTATGCTAATAGTTGGGGAGATCTAAAGGAAATTCAATTGAAAGTTCAAAAAAGAATTTTATATTTAAGGTTGAGATGATTTTCAACTTTTACTTTATTATTTTGATTTAAATAAGGCTTGCATGTATATGATGTTTTGAATATGCATGATCAATTATTTTAACATTGCCATGTAGAATATGCATGCTTAGGCTTACATTAATAAACATGTATGTTATGTGATGGCATGATCCATGCTATGTTGTTTCCATGCTCGAATGTTTAGGTTTAGTTTATTTACATGAATGTTATATTTTTACACTTAATAAAAAATTAATTGAGATTCTAACCACGTACTAGTGCGAGGAAAGATTTCTTCGTGTGTGTTACAACCATGTTGGACCTTTGACTTAGAACTGGATGTCAGGATTGACTCCAGAGTGAGCTGGGTTTCCAAGAGTGATCCCACTTCACAGAGAAGGGTTTTGAGTTTCAAGAATGATCACTCTCCCTAGATCTAGAACACAGAGGTTAATCCCTTTTGGTCTTAATTACAATTGAAAATAATGAATTGTTTGAATCACATAATATTTTGAAAGTGCTTGTGTAAGACCTTGAAAATTTGTACAAAATTTAATTAAATAAAATAGAATTAATTCTAAATAATTTTATGAAATTCTAAAGATACGAGATTTTATACATTTTAACTTATAAGTTGCCAAAATGAGAAATGACATTAATTGAGAATTTTGTAGAAGTCTTGGATGTAAAATTACGTATATTCTAAGGCATAAAATAAAGTAGGTAAAATGAAAATAGAACCAAATAAAAAAGATAGCCAAAAATGATAAATAAGAAACAAAAATAACCAAGGAAGTTGCTAAAAATCTACAATTTCCAAAACCCACATTCTCTTTACACAAGAAAAGAAATGAATTAGAAATGTTTCTAAAATGAAATGAACTCAAAAGAATGTATTAACAACTTCTAAAATAATTACTTACTAATATACGTGCTTGGGAAACAAGTAAAATAGAGAATTAAAAAGGTTTCTAAAATGAAATCAACTCAAAAGAACGTATTAGAAACTTCTAAAATAATTGCTTACTAATATATGTGATTGGAAAACAAGTAAAATAGAGAATTAGAAATGTTTCTAAAATGAAATCAACCCAATAGATTGTATTAGCAACTTTTAAAACTTTACTTACTAATTCTAATGCACAAAAAACAAATAAAATGGAAAGGGAAAGAGTTTTAGAAAGGTTTCTACACCCCAAACTTGCCAATTCATGCCCATTAGAACTTTATATAAACCCAAGCATGAGCACCATTCTCTTCACCCCAGCAAGAATTGAACAAGTTCTTTCTTGCACTCTTTGCCTCCCTCTTGACATCCCTCTATTTTTTTAGTTGTTCTAAATAGTTGTTGGAGTAGTAGTAATGAAGTGCTGTACAAATTTCTGTGCTAGCAGTTGGAGAAATCTGAAGGAGATTTAATAGAGGCTTCAAGAGGAGAAAAACTATTCGAGGTGGAAGTGATTTTTAAGTTTTATCTTTTTATTATGATTTCAATAAAATGTTCATGCTTGAATATACATGTTTTATCATCATTGATTATTCATGCTATGCTTAGACCTCGCATGTTTAGGTTTGCATATAAGTTATGTGCTATTATGATGCTTGTTATGCTCACGTGCTAAATTTTATCATCTTGGTCTGTTATTGTAGTTTTATTATACTTAATGAAAGATTAAATGAGATTATAACCATGTACTTGCGTAATATTTCACAGGTCTTACTGTGGGTGTTCTCAAGATGTGAACTTTGAGTTTGTTTCTAGTTCACATGGGTGAGGTCCCAAAATACTTGGATGATGTCCTAAATCCAGTAGAATTTGGAATAAAGGATTGCTCTTTTTCTTCTTGGACAAGTATTTTGATAGGAACACCGAGGTTAACCCCTTTTGGTCTATAATACAACTTTAAACAAGAAATTGATTGAATCATGTAATGTTCGAAAGTGTTTATCTTGAATGTTTTATTTGTTGGAATAATAAGTTAAATATTTGGAATGATCTATTGGGCTTTGTACTCACCCTTCCATTTTCTAACTTTACAGGAAATTGAGAAACAGAGGCAGCATGATAGCCATTTAGGCAACATTTTCCTTAGAATATTATATTTAGAAAGTTTTACTTAGTTACAAGGGCATGTTGAGCCAATTTTGTTATTTAAGATTTATTTTCAATTAATGAAATTATGTCATTAGTAAGGTTTTGTACCTATTACCTTCGATTGATGACATCAAATATCTTGTCGCTTGATTTAGAAATGTTTATCAGTTTCTAATTATATGATACTCAAAAATCCTAAAGAATTCATATAAGAATGGAAAGCGTGAAAATAGAAATAATGTGACACTCGTCCGCCTCCCAACCGAGTGGTGCACCCACATTCTTAAAAGAGGAAAGAATTGAATTTGGGGGAGGCAGGGTGTTATAGATTGACATGTTTGTCTATTTGTTGAAATAATGAGTTAAGTATTTGGAATGATCTATTGGGCTTTGAGCTCACCCCTTCTTTCTAATCTTTTAGAAAATTGATGTATCAAGACCTTATGGAAGACACTTATATTATCTTCTTAAGAGTTTATCAAATTGTGGGGCATACTGGCCCAAGTTATTTTATTTATGTTTTGAAATTATTTCCATTTTATTAAAACCAAAGACCATGTACCTTGGAATTTTGAATTAATTAATGATATGAGATTTTATTCATATCATAGTGTTATTATTTTTCATGAAATATATATAATTGGCTATAAGTTAATGTACTAAGGAAATCCCAAGGATTTGGGAGGAAAAAGGAAAGAAAATAATGTAACACTAGGCTCGCCTCTTGGGCAGACCAAAAATAAAAAGCAAAATATCGTCGGATGATGTGGACCAAAGGTATGAGACACATAAGAATTTGGGGGTATGGAGGAATATTGGACTCGGAGAATGACGGGCCATGTTTGGTGAATGATCGGTAACTTTTGAAGAACTTGTGTTCCCTATACTTGACTGGTATGGACGGTCAAGTATAATGGGGCTTGGGAAACCTTAGTCGTCCAGACATTTCCAAAATTGGTTTGGTGTAGTGAAATCTCTGAGTGAAAGTTTGTGTCGAAGGGTAAGGGTGGTATGAGACGCTTGAACTCGAAGGCACAGATGGAAACTTGAAATTCGCTATGCTATCCTGAACTTGCATGACTAAATGTTTGAATGATTGATTGAATGCATGCTATACTTGTTAAAATTCATATATCACATGTTTTGATTTATGATACCAAATCCTTTACCCAATAACATTAAAGGGCCTTGAAACCCTCAAACAAAACTTAGGAGAATAAACTAATAGGCCACTAAACAAATCGAGAACCTAGAGATATGAATTTAGAATCACGATAGTATGAATGAAACAAAAAGTATGAAGAAACAAATATTGAAAAGATCTTCGACTTGTAGATAATGGCTAGATCCAAGAGATACGCTACCAGAGCTACCACGTTTGATGAGACTCAACCACGAGGATAAGAGGCACAAAGTGGTACGGTTGAGACTCAAATTGAAAATATGATGACGGAGGTCACCAAGAGAGTCATGGAGTAGATTTTGAGGGAATTACCTCAGATGACACCACAGCGATGCCACAACTGCAAGTACAGGAACGAATTCCTATATTGCAACCAGTTCCAATGCTCAAGGTTCCAGCTCATTGTGGAAAGGGCATTGATATTGGAGCAAGAAGTCAATCTTGAACATAAATTGAAGAATAGAAATAAGAGTGGAAGAAATAAAAAAGATTACCAAGGAAACTAGAAGAAAAAGAATACAAGTCAGAATGGTGGTAACAAGGCACCTTAGACTCAGAATCAACCCAAACAAGCCATAGAGGAATAGTTGGAGCAGGCTATTAGTCAAGGACTGTGCTTCCACTGTAACCAGTCAAGATATATAGCGAAGTTCTATCTTGCCAAAACCCAAACTCAATAACTACTACAATAGCCACAAAACGATCAAGGAGGAGGACATAATAGATGTCCTCAATAGCAACAACCCCAACAGAACAACAATTAATGATAAAACCAGAACCAAGGCTATGGGCGGAACCAAGCTAGAGTGTTTGCCATTCCTGATATTAAAGAGGATCAAGTGCCCATAGTAGAAGATACATATTTTTTGTTTAATGTTGTTTTAAAGTTGTTGTTTGATTCTGGTGCTATAAAATCCTTTAATTTTGAAAAATAGTTGATAGGTTGCAACTAGAAACAAATATATTACCTGTAACCTTGAATGTATCCACATCCATAAGAACTACTGCCACCTAAAAAAGAATGTGTAGTTGTAACCTAAGGTTTGAAGATAAATTGATCTCAGTCGACCTTTGTATACTTTCATTTTATGGATATGATGTAATCTTGGGGATGGACTGGCTGAACCAGTTTTAGGCATAGATAGATTGTCCTAAGATTCGACTAACCCTAACACTACCTTCGAGGGAAACTGTGACACCCCGGCCTCAGACCTTGTTTCTCACATGCCGCTAATTGGGTGTCTTGTCTCTCCCCTCGAGGCGAAATGTCAACTGGTCGCAGTCACTCCTGCATCTTGGCATTTGAAGACTGAGACATTACTTTTTGTTCGTTTCCTTTCTCACACCATCCCAATGCAATATCAGAGTGTGAAAACATAAACAACAGTATTAAGCATGAGTAACATAGGGATGGCACGTTTAAAATAATAATATTATGATTAAACTCATAAAAGCTTAAATAAACATACTCTAACCCCATGCCTGAGTTCAAATGAGTTAATAAACAAAAACCTAGCCCCGTGGTTGAAGATAATAAAACAACCAAACATAAATAAATTGTGGGTCCCATGCCTACAACCGAAAGTAAACAGTGAAACACTATAGCTATACCACCTTAGTATTGAGGTGTAACACAACTACAAAATGACTACTTCCCACTTGTCAACACAAGTGTCTTCAGTGATTAATTGAAAGAAAGATTAGTGGGGGTGAGCTCAAGAGTCTAGTGGATCTTACACAAGAACATCTTGAGTATTATAATAGTTAAAACACAAACATGCAAGCACTTATAATACATTACACAATTCAACAATTCAATTGTCTGAGTTAATGTTAAGACTGAAAGGGGTTTTCCCTTGGCATTCCAACTTAGGTTCAGAGAACTCAATGTAATGCCCAATGCCTATTACACACTCCAAAACCTTATCTTGAGGTTGATATCTCACTTGATCATCAAAAGTAGGGATTGGAGTCTTACTTAGACTCATAATCCCATTTCAAACAGAGACCCACCCAGGGCTAGGAATAACCACGATGATGCCAGACTACTGCCACAATTTTGCATCACTGCACCGGTATGTGGTTAGTTCTCTTTATCATCTTTGATTAATGATTATTAGTGTATCTACTTTACAATTATCCAATATAAATAACTAGTGGATATAAATAGACAAGTTATCATGCTCATAATCACATTAATCATAATATTCATCATATGACATGCATAGCATAAATTCTTAACTTCAACATACTTTCGTGCAAAACATGGCATGCTACAAATCCATATAAATAGATAAACATTCATTCATAGGCATACACCTGTAGCATGCTTCTAAAACAATGAATAATAATAAGCACACGCAATCATGTTTCATATTTTAACCACAATAATATGAAAGAGTTCAATAGTCACTTCCACCTTTATCTTTCATTTCCTTAGGCCTTTGCTTCGCACTATATTAGCCTTGTATTTCAATCTACAAAATTTAAAACAAACATTACATGAGTTTGAAGCATTTCTGAGGTCTCTTAAATCATAATTCAATGATTCTCTAACATAAATAACTTAAGGTGTACGCAGTGGTCTTAATGGATGACATTTCACCATTTTTCCTTTAATTACCGTGGTTGTGAGTTGCATTACCCCAGTAATCTATGTGTGCACAAACAGGGATGAAAATTGGGTTTACGTCATGTTACTGTGGTAATCAAAGCACGAATTGGTTTTCTCACACGTTATCATAGACAGTTACTGCTATAACTGGAATGTTTGTGTGTGTTATTGTGGTTAGTTTCCTCGGTAACCAGGGGGTTCATGTGTGTTCGGTGCACTACCACTGTTCTTCATTCCCTCTAGTATTTCTTACTCAAACACATTGACATGAAGCTCAAAACACGCCCTCTTCCAATGACGTTTAGGGTTTTTTGCACATTGTTTATACTTATTCATTTCACGTATTACCATGGTAACTCGAGGTATTACTACATTAACTAGAACCCTAATTCTCTACTTTCTAGTCGCATTACTGTGACAATTCCAACCATTACTACGATAACCAGAATGCTGCTACTTTCTGGGTTTCCATGCAAAATTTTGTGCTTTGCTTTGATTTACCGATTCTTTTGTACATTGATTAAACAACTGCTAAACCATGTTTTCATGGATTTTCCAAGGTTTATTGTGCTCACATTATTTTTATTTAAATTTGCCAAAACTTTATAAACTTTTTGGGGTATTACAGAAAACTATAGAATAAATGGTGATGCACAGAGATTAACTAGAAGCTTGATGATAGCTATGTTGAATTGCTTGAGGCAAAAAGATGAGTTCGAAAAACTCTCTAAGGAGAAGCCTGTAGAGCTAAGAGGAATCAAAGACTTAGAAGTGGTTACGAAATATGAAGATGTGCTCCCATATGACTTACCCAGACTACCACCTGCTAAAGAAGTAGAGTTCAAGGCCTTGGAACCAACCCCATAACCATACCTCCCTACATAGCGGCATCAGTAGAGCTGATCGAGTTAAAGACTCATCTAGACGAGCTCTGAGAGAAAAGATTCATCAGGCCAAGTTAATCATCGTGGGGAGCTCTATTACTATTCTTGAAAAAGAAAGATGGGTCCATGAGACTATGTGTTGACTATCAAAAATTGAACCAAGCAGCGGTGAAAAACAAGTACCCCCTACTAATGATAGATGACCTATTCAACCAATTGAGAGGAGCCACTCATTTCTTAAAGATTGATCATAGGTCAAGATATCACCAACTAATAATCTAAGAGTTAGACGTACACAAGACAACATTTAGGACACGCTATGGACATTTGAGTTCATTGTAATGTCGTTCGGCTTGACTAATGGCCTAGCAGTGTTCATGGATTTGATAAGCTGAGTGTTTAAACAATACCTTGACAAGTTTATGGTTGTATTATTAGATGACATCCCAATCTACTCTAAGTCAGAAGCTGAACACTTAAAACACTTGAGAATTCTGATGGAGACCCTTAAAAGAAACCAGTTATATGCCAAGTTCAGCTAGTGTGAATTCTGGAAGAAGATACTCAAGTTCCTTGGGTATGTAGTATCAGTAGAAGGTATCTCTATAGATCTAAAGAAGGTGGAAGTTGTCATGGACTGGAAACAACCAAAGTCAATTACAGAGATTAAGAGTTTTTTAGGTTTGGCTGGGTACTATTAAAGATTCATCCAAGACTTTTTCAAGTTGGCTAAATCCATGATCAAGCTGACCAGGAAAGGAGTGAAGTTCAATTGGGATGAGAAGTGCGAACAATCATTCCAAGAACTGAAGAAAAGATTGATTACAAACCCATCTTAGTCAATGCTACCCATTATGTGACGACCCATGATTTAATACACAAAAATTTTCGGGTCTGATACTTGTATTTTCTAAAATTTTTAATGAAAATAAACGAATTTTTTTCAAATTTTCCTATTTTAAATAATTTATTGGAGAAAATTAGAATAATTGAAAAAAATATGATTTTGAAGAGAAAAATATACGAAACTATAAGAAAAATAAGGTTTCTTGAGAGAAATAATTTTTAGGATTGATTATTGAATTTTTGGAATAATCATGAAATTTTTTTAGAAATTTATGAAATATTTGGGAGAAAAATGTAATTTTTGGATGATTATTTAATTATGTGAAAAATGTTTGTATAAATGATAGAAATGGTGTATGATTGAAAATTTTCATGAGAAATGATGAATTAAAGATTTTTAATAATTTTAGGAAAAAAAGTGAAAAATCGATATATATATATATATATCTGTGTGTGTACATACAAAAAAGGAAAAGGAAAGCAAAATTAAAAAGAAAAAAAAACAATAAAAAGGGTTGCCCAGCCACACAAGTCGGGCGCATCGGCCCAGGCCCGTGTGGGGTAGGCGAGAGGCCCCCGGGGCTCTTAGCCTATGTGGGTCGGGCCCCGGCCCCCCCCCCCCCCCCCCCCAATCCTTCTTTCTGAATTTTAAGCAATTTTTGCCATTTTTTGGTGATTTTTTAGCAAGAAAACTATGGGGATCGATGGTTTTGAAGCCATGGTTTGAACCATCAACTCACACCTTCTAATGTGGCCAATGAGTAGTGTCAATTGGGCATCCTGCATGGAAGCTTGAAGGCCACGTGTCACCTTATTTTGCCATGCAAGCTCTCCTTTTCATGCAATAAAAACCACTCTTGAGCAAAAATCCAGATTTTCCAATTGTTGTAGCCTATGTTCATGAGCTCGTATCTCTTTCGTTCCGTAACCAATTTCACTGAATCTTAGCTTGTTTTAAAGCTCTTGCAACCCTCTCAAAGTGCCCCAAGCTCTTTGGCCAAGTGCACAACCACCTGAGATGAAAACAACTAGGAAAACGTGTTGTTCACCATGTTTCAAACCCAAAAAATAAAAAAAAGTGTACTGAATCAATCTTTGGAACTTCAATTTCTAGGCCATTTCAAGTCCATTCTGGAGGTAAAACCCCTCTTTTTCTCCCTTATTACGTGTACTTCCATGTCCAAGTGATGATAATCAAATACTGAAACTTAAAATCTGTTTTATAACGCTATGAAAGTGACTATCTGATTAGCGGTTTTGACAGTTTCTGTAGAAAGCAAACTATGGGACTAGATTGGGAGCATTGATTGGGGTACCCAGAGGAGTCCGTTTGGACTAAGATCGGAGGCATTTTGAACCCCATAATTGGAACTAAAAAAGGTAAAAACTTCAAACCAAAAGCCTATGTGGTTTAGATTATATATGCTTGCAAACATGCCTTGTTAGTTAGGTATTATGTGACTTAGAAAAATTGCAGAACACCCTCATGCACACTATGATTTGGAGTTGTGTTTGAGAGCAAATATGATTAGGGTTGCTTGTTGTTTTGAATAAGAATTAATTGATCAAAATGATAGGAACTAAACTCTTGCAAAAACAGCAAGAAATGGCCTTGGATTGGTGCTGGAACCAAAGTACATAGGCACTTGAAAACCATAGGGGATTTGAGTCATTGAACAATCTGTTACATGGACAGAAAAGTAGGGGATTAGTTGACTGACCAAATGATGGAAATTTGAGCTAAAATTTGGTGGAGAGGTCACTAGACATACCAATGGTAAGTCTCCCAAATTTCAGGGAATTCGGGATTTGGGAAGTAGGGAAACCAATGCATTAAGTAACTGCTTGTCATAGGGAATATGGGATTTTATAGTCCTTGTTAATGCACTTAGAAACCCTAGTAAATAGTGTCCAAAAATCATAAAATAAAATTCTCATGAAAGCTTAGCTAGTCTAGATGAAATTTGAAAATTTTCACATAAATCCAACTTATAGATTAATCGAAGAAAAATTGACAAGCTTGCTGCGCAAGAGAGCAAATAACTCAAAATTTGGCTAAGTGTTGGAAATTGGGGATTTTGACCCAAATGACCTAATTTTGACTAAATTGACCTATTTTTACCCAATTTGGGCACAATTGACCAAGAGTGACTAGGTTGACCACATTAACTAGAGTTTTTAGGTTTGACCAATTGATCGAACATGTCAAGACGATTGGGTCAATCGAAATTGAATAGGAACAGTGAGATTAGGATTATGCCACTATATGGATAGAATTGAGATTGAGTTTATTGGTGCAAATTCGATTGAGCACTACGGGACTGAGTCGGTTGTCAATGGGACATTGGTGCACAGGATGCGAGGTGAGTAGTTTGATTCAAGTGTTCTCTGTAACTCGTATTCCTTGCATAAAACTTGTGTGAAATGACATGGTTTAAATGGTTTCATAAGATTTAGATACATTTGATTGGTTTTGAGACATGTAGATGTACACGGGTAGTGAGACCATAGACTCAAGGGCCGAGCATCGGGGTCAGGGTACTTGATGTGATTGTGATAGACTCGAGGTATAAGCGTGGGGTTAGGGTATCCGCAGAATATGCCTAGCTTACGACCCGCTCGAGTTGCCAATACGCCTGACCCAAGACCTGCTCGAGCGATGACCATAGGTTGGGTTTGAGTTAACCCTAGCCTAGATATGCTTTTGATTGGCAAGAATTGAAATGTTTTTATAATGGTTGCATTATTTATAACTACTTTGTACTATGCCATGCATTTAAATTTTATAGTATTTCTGCTTCTCAAGCATACATGCATTGTTTTGGAGTATTGGTTCTAGTTAAAATTCTAACTTACTACTCTTTCACTATTTTAGGTTCTTTACTAGATGATAAAGAGAAAGGCACGGTGATCGCCTAACTCCCTGAGGACTCCTGTCTCCTTCTTTTTGGTATCTGATTTAGAGGTTGGTCATTCCTTGTCCATGTATGAATGGTCAACTTTGTATTTTGGACAAGACATATATGTAATGAAATGTTTTATCTTTCGTATGTTGCTTACTTTTGCTTTTAAGCATTCCAATTATTCTAATATCATCTGTTGTATGAGATTGGAAAAGGGCTTAATAGTGGTTGGGCAAACTCGACGTGATGAGTGAGTTCATTAGGCCACTATGCCAGTCGGTCTGCTCTTGGCTTAGAGAAGGGGTCCCGACAAGACTTGGTGTCAGAGCCCTAAGTTCAAAGGAACTAAAAAACACTAATAAGTGAAGAACCTAGATGATATCAAAATGATTGCAAATGTAAGCGAATCATCGAATAAAGAAGAGGAGACTAGCAATCATAAAACGTATTTTGAGCATAACGTACAACGCTAGTAAACTTTTAGAGTCGAATATATTTTGAATGTATGAATAACCAACAATCTAAATTGAACTACAAATAGACATGCCACCTCGCGAGGTAGAGCACCACCTAGGTGGGGTAAACCACCGCTCATGCTTAGGGTGCCAACACCACCACGATCCCCTCCTGTTCAGCCCAACTTAGACCAAATATAAAGACTCAAGGTAGTGATTAGGGCCTCTAACGTGGCTGCTCAAGCCCAGGCGACCTTACTGATGGAGATGTTAGACCGATTGGAGGCCGATAGGTAGAGAGCCAAGACAGCAATGCAGCTTGCTCTACCTCTGCCACCGGCTGCTGGGCAACCAGTTGGGCTAGTAATAGCAACAACCCCACCCCAAGATAGACAAGGAGATAAGAGAGCCCATGCCCGGCTCCTCAAGAGCTTCATGGATTTGCGCTCTAAGAGGTTCAGAGGCGGCATCAGTTTAGAGGTGGCAGAGGATTGGTTACTAAGTATAGAGAAGAACCCTGAGACATTGAGATTATCTGAGGTAGATCAGGTGTTGTTTTCAGCCCATATGTTAGAGAACGAGGCTGCTAGATGGTGGCATTCTACCAAGAGCATTGAAGGCCTGATCACTTCATGGGCCAGGTTCAGAGAGCTGTTTCTAGAGGCTTACGTTCCCGAGACTGAGAGGGAACGTAAGAAGGTGGAGTTTCTAAGCCTACACCACGAGACCGTGACCATGCGAGAGTATACACATCGGTTCCTACAATTGGAGGCTTATGCCCCTGGGTTGATTTCTGACTAGAGAGAGAATCGAATTCTATCAACGAGGGCCGAAGGTCGCCATCAGGCAGGCAACTTCCACATCCACAGCCGGACATTAGAGGAGATCCAGAGGGAGGCCCTGCAGTATGAGATGGATGGTTCAGATCAGCGCCCTAAGATTTTAATAGTATTTAGCAATACCCCTCAGCCATAGCTGTAGCAGTAGGCTGTATTACAGGCTCAACCATCACACAGAGCTGGGTCTGGGGGTCATCAAGGCCATGGTTATTTTCAAAGGCAGAAGAAGAGGAAGTATTATGAGGCATAGTTGAGCGGTACTCCCAGCCAGACTGCCACCCAGGCCGTAGCACTTGTAGCCATTCCCGTGCAGACACATCCACTAGCAGAGCAGCAGAGCACATTTTCTAAAGCCCGCGGCAGAGGCCGTGGACAGAGTCAGAGCTATCAGGGTGGACAGAGGTCACTACTTACGTGCTATCAATGTGGACATGTTGGACACAAGAGGGCTGAGTTTTCGACTCTTATAGTGGGTCCAAGCTCTTCCTCCCTGGTTATCAGAGACAGAGCACAAGCTATCACCCAGCCTAACCCTAATTCAACGAAGACCTTAGTGGAAGGTATTGTCTCACTTTGTGATTCATCTATTTATGTATTGATTGATGTTGATTCTACTTTGTCCTTCATTTCTGGATATGTCTTAGATAGATTGGGACTTAGACCAGTTAGGGCTCCTACTTGGTTGATGTTGAGCACTACTGCTGGGGAACGCATCTACCCCAACATGATCTGTGAGAGATGTGTGCTTAGACTAGGAGATTTTGAGATTATTGTAGACCTCCTAGTGTTGAAATTTTTCAAGTTTGATGCCATACTTGGTATGGACTGGCTGGCTGCATACCACGCATATGTTGACTACTTTGCTAAAAAGGTTGTGTATCAGATTCCAGGCGAACCCATTATTGTCTTCCAAGGTATAGCTTCTGATAGGCAGAGAACTCAGGGCCGATTGGTGATGCAGCATGAGATTGATACTCTAGCTAGTTTGACGACCATAGATGAGGCACTTGCATGACCGTCTATTGATGAGATCCCAATTGTTAGAGATTTCTCTAACGTGTTGACTGAGGATCTGCCCAACTTTCCCCATAAGCGGGAGATTGACTTTATTATCGAGATCATTCCAGGGACACAAACTGTATCGATTCCTCCTTATCACATGGCGCCTAAGGAATTGCAGGAATTGAAGGCCCAACTGGAGGAGTTGTTGAGTAAGGGTTTTATTTCCCCCAGTGTGTTACCTTGGCATGCTCTGTTATTATTTGTGAAGAAAATGGACAGGAGCCTCTGCCTATGTATTGACTATCGACAACTCAACAAGGTGACGATCAAGAAAAAGTATCCCCTCCCACGTATCGATGACTTATTTGACCAGCTTAGAGGTGTCAAGGTGTTTTTGAAGATTGATCTAAGATCTAGGTACCATCAGCTGAGAGTTAGGGAGGAAGATGTATCGAAGACTGCATTCTACATTAGATATGGACACTATGAGTTCTTGGTCATGTCGTTCGGCATGGCAAATGCCCTAGCCATGTTTATGGACCTCATGCAAAGGGTGTTCCGGCCATACCTTGACACTTTTGTGATTATCTTCATTGATGATATCTTGATCTATTCGAGGTCCGACAAGGAGCATGTCGAGCACTTGAGGATTGCACTGCAGACTTTGAGAGAGCATATGCTAAGTTCAGCAATTGCGAGTTTTGGCTATGAGAGGTCCAATTTTTGGGTTACATGGTTAGAGTTGAGGGTATTTCTATGGACCCTACAAAGGTTGATTTAGCTATCAGTTGGCCGAGACTTACGACAGTGACCGAGATCTATAGCTTCTTGGGTTTAACAGGCTACTATTGTCGTTTCGTCTAAAACTTCTCGAGGATTGCAGCTCTGATGACGAAGCTAACCAAGAAGGACGCCCCTTTCGCATGGACTGCTAGGTGCAAGGAGGCCTTTCTTGAGCTTAAGCGAAAGTTGACATCTCCTCCAGTACTAGTGTTGCTAGAGCCCGGCCATGAGTTAACCATATATATTGATGCATTAGAGATAGGCTTGGGCTGTGTATTGATGCAGGATGATAAGGTTGTAGCTTTTGCCTCTTGACATTTGAAGGATCATGAGATGAACTACCCTGTACACGACTTAGAGTTGGCAACAATAGTATTCGCACTTAAGATCTAGTGGCATTACCTTTATGGCAAGCGCTTTACACTCTATTCAGATCATAAGAGCCTCAAATATTTGTTCTTGCAGAAGGATCTGTAGATGAGATAGAACCGATGGATGGAACTGTTAAAGGACTATGATTTTTCTGTTGAGTACCACCCGGGGAAGGCTAATGTATGGCTGATGCTTTGAGTAGAAAGTGGATCAAAACCGTATACATGGCGAGAAATATGTCCCATGAGTGGATGATGATTGATTTTCCTTCGATCATGAGTATCCATGAGTCATCTACTAAGGCCAGAGTCAGTGCACAGATTTCAGCCCAACCAATCCAGATTCAGGAGATCATGGAGGGACAGCCTCGTGATACAGACTATGATATGTTCAGGACTTGGGCAGATGACACTTCTCGAGAAGAGTGGTCACTGGATTCACAAGGTGCACTGAGGTTTAGAAGACGGCTATGGATACCAAATGATGTTAATTTGAGATGCACTGTGCTCAAGGAGCTACACCGATTGAGATATACTATTCATTCGGGTGCCAATAAGATGTACCAAGATGCCAAACGAACATATTGGTGGCACGGGATGAAGCGGGACATAGCAGTCTTAATTCAGATATCTGATACATTCTAATAGGTCAAGGCTAAACACTAGAGACCCGATGGATCCTTACAACCCTTGTTTATACCAGAGTGCAAGTGGGAGCACATCACTATGGACTTCGTTACAGGACTACCCTGTACGTAGCGGAGACATGATGATATTTGGGTAATTGTTGACCATTTGACAAAATCTGCCCACTTTATTCCTATACATACCAAGGATTCATTGGAGCGATTGAGCCAATTTTATGTTAGAGAAATTATGAGGCTCCACGGGGTTCCCCTATCCATTGTGTCTAATAGAGATGCAAGATTCACATCCCAATTTTGGCTGGCATTGCAGACTTGATTGGGGACAATGGCGAACCTTAGTACAACATTTAATCCACAGATTGATGGCCAGTCTGAGTGTGTGATTCATATCCTTGAGGATATGCTGCAGTCTTGTATTTTGGATTTTGGTGGTAGCTGGAAGGATCACTTGGCTTTATGTGAGTTTGCTTATAACAACAGCTGCCAGATGAGCATTGGGATGACACTGTTTGAGGTGTTGTATGGTAAACCATGCAGGTCTCCTGCCTGCTGGACCGAGACAGGTGACAGAGTAGTCTTAGGCTCTGCCTTCATACAGGAGCAGAATGGGAAGATACAAAAGATTAGACAGAGTATGAATGCTGCTCAAGACCAACAGAAGAGTTATGCAGATAACTGTAGAAAGGTCCTTGAGTTTGATGTTGGTGACCATGTCCTCGTCCGCATTTCACCTTGCAAGGGGCAGACACGCTCAAGATGAAGCTCGCACCGAGATATATTAGGCCTTTTGAGATCCTCGAGAGGATTGGCCCCGTTGCTTATCGGCTAGCATTACTACCACAGCTATCGGTTGTGCATAATGTGTTTCATGTTTCTATGTTGAAGAAATATCACCCCGATCCCTCAGATATTATTGATTCGAGGCATATTGAGTTGCAAGAGGATTGTACATTTGATGAGATGCTTGTGGCCATCATAAATCGAGTTGTGAAGAGTTGCACAACAAGGGGATACCGATGGTACGAGTGCGCTGGCAGTTCCATGGTGTTGAGCAAGATACATGGGTGACTAAGGATTTTATGATCTGCCACTACCCTGAGCTGATGAGTGTTGCTCCTTGACTTGTATTATTTGTATCATTGTAAATTTCTTCTTATAAGGAGGGGAGGATGTGACGACCCATGATTTAATACACATAAATTATCGGGTCCAATACTTGTATTTTCTGAAATTTTTAATGAAAATGCATTAATTTTTCTTATTTTAAACTATTTATTAGATAAAATTAGAATAATTGAGAAAAATACGATTTTGAGTAGAAAAATACATGAAATTATAAGAAAAATGCGATTTCCTGGGAGAAAAGATTTCTATGATTGATTATTGGATTTTTGGAATAATAATGAAATTTTTTTGAGAAATTTATGAAATTTTTAGGAAAAAAATGTAATTTTTGGAGGATTATTCAAATTTAGAAAAAATTAATTGTATAAATGATAGAAATGGTGTATAATTGAAAATTTTGATGAAAAATGATGAATTAAAGATTTTTAATAATTTTAGAAAAAAATGTAAAAAATCGATATATATATATATATATATATATATATGTGTGTGTGTGTGTGTGTGTGTGTGTGTGTGTGTGTGTGTGTGTGTATACAAAAAAAGAAAAGGAAAGCAAAATTAAAAAAAAAAACAAACAAACAAAGGGCTGGCCAACCACATGGGTCGAGCGCATTGGCCCAACCCCATGTAGGCTGGGCGAGAGGTGCACGGTCCTCTCGGCCCGTGTGGGTCAGGCCCAAGCATCGACTCCCCCGCCCCCCCCCCCTCTTCCTTCTTTCCAAATTTTAAGCGATTTTTGCCCAAGTTTTTGCCATTTTCTGGTGATTTTTTTTATCAAGAAAACCATGGGGATCTATGGTTTTGAAGCTATGGTTTGAGCCATCAACTCACACCTCCTAATGTGGCCAATATGCAATGCCAACTGGGGATCCTGCATGGAAGCTTGAGGGACACGTGGATGGCCATTTGTCACCTTATTTTGCCATGCAAGCTCCCCCTTTCATGCAACAAAAACCACTATTGAGCAGAAATCCAGATTTTCGAGTTGTTGTAGCTTATGTTCGAGTTGCTGTAGCTTATGTCCAAATTTTCGAGTTGTTGTAGCTTGTATCTCCCTCGTTTCTTAACCAATTTCACAAAATCTTAGCTTGTTTTGAAACTCTTGTAACCCTTTCAAAGAGCCCCAATCCCCTTTGCCCAAGTGTACAACCACCTGAGATAAAAACAGCCAGGAAAAAGTGTTGTCACCATGTCTCAAACCCAGAAAACAGAAAAAATGTGCTAAATCAATCTTTGGAGCTTCGAAGGTAAAACCCATCTTTTGTTTTCCTTGCTACGTGTGCTTCCCTGTCCAAGTGATGGAAATCAAATACGGAAACTTTAAATTTGTTTTATAAGGCTATGAAAGCGACTATCTGATTAACTATTTTGACAGTTTCTGCAGA
>JAJIYU010005177.1:0-22886 GCA_030144865.1 Tinospora cordifolia
GTACTAATAAATAAAGATTTACAACTCCACTACCTTTAAATCTCCTTATAAAATATTGGTAAGACAATTAGATAGACCTTTGGGTATTTGACATACAACATTAGATAGGTTTGGTATAATTAACTACAATAGCATATAATAAATTATTTATTTAAGCCCGCATTTTATCTTATAATTGTAAGATTAAATAAACTCAACTAAAATAATGAAATTGATTACTATCCAATCTAACCTTATCCCATCTTTTTTTTTTTTTTATAAATAATTCAATCTTATCCTGTATATCAAACAAAGATAAGATAAAATTATTCTTATAAGATAAGATATAAGATATGATAGAATTAGATTAGATAGAGAAATGATAAAATAGAATTTGAATGAGATTGGATAACATGAGATAAAATAATACCATAAGTTTAATAAGTATTATTTTATTCTATAATAGTAAGATAAATTGCAGGTTCAAAATTAATTTTAATTTTATCCTTTCAAAGTTAAACATGAAAACGAAATAATTTTTATTCTTATCTCATCTAATTTTAGATATTAAACAGCCCTTCAGAGGTTAACTCGTTCAACTTATTAATAATTGAGAATACGCGTATCTTTGATCCATTTGATTTCGCAAAGACAAGTATACATAGAGACTTCGTCTGATGCCAAGATCAATGGAAAAAATAAAAAAATTAGAAAAAAAAACATAATGCTTAATATTTAATTTTTTTGTCTTTGACTGAAGCCTTACTTAATTAAAAAATTTCTAGAGATCTTTTCGGGAACCCATGATAGCACCAACATCAAATAATTGATAGAGTTTTGATCATTTTATTTTATTTTATTTTTTTGTAAATTGATGCAAAGTTTGAACTTATGAACGTTATTTCAATAGAATTTTAAAAGTATAAGACTATATTAAATTAATTTTCTACATCGTATAAAAAGTATAAGGAAATAGTATTCTTAGGACATTGAGTTTTTCAAAATAATCTTTTCATAATTTCTCACAATTAAAATCTTACCAACTTTATCAAAACATCTTCTTCAACTTCTCCATTATTCTTATATTTTTGACACATAAAACCCAAAATTTATATAAAATCCCATCTCATTGCTGCTCCAAATACATATTGGGGGAGGTAATATTTCTATCAAATTTGATTTCTAATTTATTTCACTTAAACATTGTTATTACAACTAATTTCACGCAATATATATATATATATATATATATATATAGAGAGAGAGAGAATTTACTTATTTTATTTAAATAATAGAGATGACTGCTTATAAACGGCTTGTTACTGTTTCTGTGGCCAGTTACTATTGGTGACTGTTGTGATAATCTAGATTACAACTTTATTATCTCCCCATAATCTTGATTATCTGAAGTACGTTAATTTCCTGTCATGATTTAGATTTTGCACACACCCAATGGATTTCTCTTTATTGGTTCAACAGTTGTTGCTTCTTGCAATTGTGTTCGCTCAATTAGTTGGTCATCTTTTCTTTTGACCGACTTTCTCTACTTCGAGTTTTCTTTCTTAAACTTGAAGTCTCTTCTTCTTCTCCTCCCTTTCTTTAATGAGGAACACATTCATATTCTTTTCCTTCTTTTCCTCTTCTGTAAGATGAAACATACCTCTTCGTTTTTTAAGTAAATCTAAAATCTTTGTTCTTTGCTTATGCGCAATTATGAAGGTCTTCGGGCACAACAAGTCAATTGTTGTGATCGAACAATCATGAACAACCCTTTTAAGTCATCTACTTTCTTTCAATTAATTTTTTGTTTTATTTTTTTAACTCCACTTTTAAAGCACCACTGTGCTTAAGCCAATTATCATTTCTTTGATCCTCATGTGGCCCACCACTTTCAATGCACCATTGTGCTTTCTTCTTCCTCTTTTCCAAAAACTTTGTGACACCCTTTCAAATGTTGTATCTAGTTTTTTTTACTATAAGCAGACTTGGCTTCCTTCCTTTTGGTTTTAAACCGCCGCAACGCTCTTGTGTTGTTGGTCCAACTTGCCAGTGCCCTTGTCGCTGATCTTCTGATCGCAATCCCAAGCCAACACTCGCCACCAATGTTGGTAGCCTTCTTCACAGCTTACGATATCTCTTGCACTTTCTCCATGGCTTTTTTGGCAACAAAAGATGTTGTGTTCATAAATTTGTGTCTTTGGTCGTGTCTGCTCCATCTTCAAATTTGACATGTTCTTCTTTGCCATTTCAATTTTTCTGTTGTTTTCTCTTTCTCCTTTTTTTTCTACTTTTTCTTTTTCTTTATTTTTATTCACCACTAAATTTTTTATTTGTATTCTTTTTGATGCTTCTATTTTTTAAACACCTTTTTTTTTTCACACGTTCAAAGAACACCATTTTTTTAACTCCTTTATTTTTTAAATCTCCATGTCCCCACTCTTTTTTTTCCAAATATTTCTTTTGAATCTTAGAGCCCACATATATTTGTCTTCACCATACATTTCTAAATGCTCTCTCTTTTTTGTCATTTTTTTTAACAACACCCGACATCTTATTTTTTTTTTATCCATATTTTTTTTGGTATTACATGCTTGGAGCTTGCACTCTTTGAAACTCTTTCTTCACTTTACGAAACACACAACATTTTAGTTTTTTAAAACTTAAATTTTTTTTTTCAACATCCCACTTTCCCTTGTTTTTAACTTTCCTCTCTTTCTCTCTCTCTCTCTAACTTTCTTGAGCCCCACCACCACTATTTTGTCATTTTCTTTTGCTTTCTTTTTGTTTCTGCTCATATGTTAGGATAATGAGATCTTTTTTTTTTGAAAACGTATTTGTTGCAGATTGTTGCACTAATGCTCGCCATTATTGCTTTTCTTCATCCGTTGGACTACTTTTTCCTTGCTCTGTCATTTGTTGCTTCATCTTCGTCTTTTGCTATAGTGTTCATCTTAGTCGTCGTTGTGTTGCTCTCCGTCGATTTGTGCTTGATCGATCTACTGATTGCTCACCACTGAAACTGGTTATGCGTTCCTAATCGATCTGTTGTTCACTGGCGTTGCTACTGTGCCTCTGCTATTTGTTGTTGTCCATCACTGCTTCTTTATGTTCTTGTTGCAAATCTCTCTTCTCCTCTTCTTCGACCTTCGTGAGTGGCTCTTTGCTGCTCTGCTTCTTTCTTTCGATTTTTTTTTCTCGAACCACTTTAACTTTCTTCAGTGGTTTGGTGTTTGCTCTTCCAACATTAACTCTTAGATGCTTCAAAATTGCATTTCTCACTGCAGCAGCCGCCACTTGTTGCTACTCTTCCATGCTCAAATAATAATGGAGCAAAATAGCTGTGTAGCACAAAGCCTCGGGCTCTTTTTGCTTTTTGTCCCTTCTATTGTTTTTTTTTCAATTTTCTTTTATAGATAGAGAAGGAGAGGTAGGGACGATTTCAACAGACAAATGGCTTTAGCCAGCCATTGGGTTCAGCCGGCCAATGACCAGCTAAATGTCGAAAAACTCAAGAGGGATCAAACCTACTTTGATACTTGGGGGGGGGGGGATAATATTTCTATCAAATCTGATTTCTTATTTATTTCACTCAAACCTTATTATTACAACTTATTTCACTGGACGACTGGTTGTTGTTTCTGTAATACCCCGAATTTCTTTTCAAATGCATAAAGATCAAAAATGAATTTTTTAAAATTATAAGATAAATGTAAAAATGTTTGAAAACATGTTTTAAATTGATATTATATGGTATTTTATGAAAATAAAATGAATTGGAATGTCGAATAGTTGGAAAAACTCGAAAAAATGTTGAAAATCAAAATGCCACACTAGCGACCGCGGTCATTGAATGGCCAACCGTGGTCATCGAAGGATAATCACGAAAAAAATTAGGGTACAGGGGTGACCGCGGTCACTAAAGAGCCGACCGCGATAATTATGCAATATTTAAAAATTTTCGAGCCCTAATTTTGTCATTTCACGTATAGATTTCTCCAAATCATCCTAGAGCTTCAGAGAGACAATTTAAAGTTGATTTAAGGATGATCTAAAGGTCTGAGGTAGGAATTTAACCTCTGAATCATTTCAATTCAAGATCTATGTATTCATTTAGAAAATTATACAGATTCAATATCAAAAACTAAAGATTTGAGAGTTCTTAACGCATAAAGTGATCCTGAACCAAATAAGCCGGGATCTTCCTTCTAAACTAAGAGTTTATTGATTTAGAACTGAATTCTGAAAGTTTTAACTGTTCATTTACAATTTTTGACAGATCCTGATGAATTTCACCCGTTTGGAGGGTCTCGGGAGGTGTAATTTCCTTGGATAGATAATAAAACTCGATCTACTCCTCCTTTGAAGTAGTAATCAGTTTTGAATATGTTCTATTCTTAATTTGGAATGCGTTGATTGTAATTTTGTACTCTAAGGTGGCAAAAAGGAAAATATGGATTTTTAACTCGACTAAGTAAATGATGAAATTTATATTTTCAAATTTTGGACTTTGAGTGTTGATATTCGCGAGTAGGCATAAGGGTCATTCTGCATTATTAGGTGGGGTGGGATTCTCTTGCTCACTAGTATTGTGTAGATTTGAAGTTCAAAGCATGATGTTTGTGTAGCTTAGGCCGTTAGATGCATGCTAGGACTGGTATGATTTTTGGATGACATGATTGCTGATTGTGCATAATGTCTGGTTAACTATTTTATTATCATTGTTTGAATAATTATAATGTTGGCATGATCATTGAAGGAATGCTTTATGATTTACATTACATAGCATGATGATATGGTATGGAATGAAAATGATTGAAACTAAAAGAAGATTAATGGAATAATCTGAATCCACGTACCAGGGTGATGGTGGCATCTGTTGAAACTCATGGACATGGCCATATTTGCTACACGACATATTCCAGATCCCATCTTTGGTGTCCTTAATGGAACCACCTGCGATGGCTGAGGGTTCCTCGGATGGGTAAATAGTGAACGTACGCCATCGCACGTGTTCTTGGATGTTGTGATAGGTCAAGAATGGTATCATGGCTCGAGACAGTACTGACTAGGATTGATTTTGTGTCACAGAGGGACACTAGGAGTATATTTCTTTCAGTTTTAGAGTACAAAAAACAAATAAATGCTTGAAACAATTAATGTAATGAAAGTGTGTGTATGTTTTGGATTTTGGTTTAGATAATGCTAGTGATATGTAGGGATAATCCACTGGGCTTTCAAGTTCACCCCACTTTCTTTTATAGGTACTCGTAGAGTTGGAGTACACTAGTTGATCGATTGATCAAGAGTTGTGAGTAACCTCATTGGGAGGTCACTGTTGGACTCATATTTTTATTTTTGTCTCATTTTCACAGATCTTGTATATATCTTGAATAGGTCATGTGGTCGTTTATTTTCTTATGGAATTGTTTTATATTTTAAAATGTTGTTTGGAACTTTGGCTCAATGAATCTATTTTAGATAACTAAATTTTGAAGTGTATTTTGAGATGAAGCCTTCAGAGGTAAATGACATATATATGTTTAGTTACACTTGTACCCTGCTGTATGGGTTGGTTATTTTGATGGATTTTGCTGCAGTAATTTGTTTTCATTATAAATATTGACTGTGAAAAATCTGGGGAAGTGTTTAAAATTATTTTTGTAAGGTATGAAATTTGTTGACGTGCATAGTATGATTTTCTATCAAGATTAATATGTTTTGTCATTTAATGAAATTGACAATGAATTTAGAGAGTTGAAATAAAAAAGGTTGACAACCCCAGGTTTCTGGCGGATCAGACCCCAAAAATTTGTAACGTCATGCATGCACGACATCTAAGCCGAAGAAAGCGCTTATCTATGCATTGGGCCTAACGTGACGCATGCAAAAGGACTTGGGTTTTGGTCCGGGGGCCTGGGGTGTCACAGAGTGGTATCAAAGCTTAGTTAGTAGTTTACTGGGCTCATAATTTGTCAAAGCTTAGTAGTAGCTCTTTGGGAAAAGATTTCAGTATTCCAAACTTGGTTTTCACTGGAAAAGATCATCAGACTTGGTTTTCACAGGAAATGGAATTTTACTGGTTTTGATTTTTGAAAAAGTGAATAAAAATGATTAGAGTTCATCTACTAGACTAGATAACTAGGTGGCTAGAAGTCTAGAAAAGACTTGGGTGATATCAACGTGCTTGAGTTACCAGTCGCAGGTGGACAGGACTATGGGTAGTAGCCTTGTAGGTGGAAGCTTTGCTCCTTGCGAGTGTTGTGCTACTTTGGAAATTGTTCGAGACTCGGGACTGATGGTATCACATTGAAGAAAAAGGGGGAATTTACTAAGTATTAAAACACTAGGTTTAGGTAAAGACCGAGTGTGTTAGAAGGCACAATGGATCATTAATTAAAAACTTTTAGGACAAAAGTTAGAAACTTATAATGTGAAAACACACACTTGATTAGTCACGACACAATTCAGGAAGATCCTATATTTTCTAATTTCTATGTAGTATTATGAAGGAATCTTGGATTCGAAGAATGGCGGATCATGTATGGTGAGTGATTGATTCTTAGGTAGAACTTGTACGTACTATATTCTACTGGTATGGGACAATTGTGTATGGTGGGTCTTGCATTAGCTTTAGGGAGCAGACACTTGTGAAATTGTAATGGGTGATGAACGTACTCTTTGGAAGAACTTGCACGCACTGTATTCTACTGGAATGGGACGGTCACGTACAGTAGGTCTTGCATCATCCTTAGAAATTGGGCTTTGGCATAAATATACTAGTCGTAATAGAACATGGCTTCCATTATGCCAGCGTGCATTGTTTGCTTGTTTGTTGTGTGTTTGTTTGTAGTAGATGTAGTATAATTATTTTGAATATTGCTACATAAATTCCTGTACCCAAAAGCAAACAAATTGTGGTCGACTTAGAAGCATAAACCCCTAGGCCATTGAGACATACCAAAAACCTAGAGATTTGAATTTAGAGTCATAGTAGCACAACGACGAGATGATTATAGGTGGGTTTAAATTACATGGTATTATCACAAGTCATAATGTCCAAAGATTTGAAGAAAAGGGTTTGAAATTTATATGGAAGTAGAAATAAAGTTTACATTATGTTTAATTATTTAAATTCCTACTTCCTTATGATTAAGATATTAGATACTAAAAATGATTTTTGACTTGTAGAGGATGCCGAGAGGACGTGGTAGGCCTAGAGGAGGTAAAGGCTGAGATGAGGCTAATATAGAGTCGAGGTCTAATGATGAGGGTACGTCTATGGCAGCAACACTGATTGTGATTGCTTTGACATTAGAGGCTATTATGGAGATGATGCAAAGGGCAGTGGAGCAGGCTATTAGGACCTTGTAGCCATCAACATCTACATAGCTGCCAACACTAGTACAACCACAGTTACCGACAAAGCTACTGGTATAGGCTTAGCCTCAGGCACATCAGGGGTCTGCATCCATGGAGGCAGTGCATGGATAGTGGACGCAGAGGGGCATGATCATTACAGAGTACGAACAGAGATTCATAGAGCTATGTAGATTTGCTCCTACTTTGTTCACAGATGAGTAGTCCAGGGTAGACCCTTTTATTGAGGGACTGAGAGTTGAGATCTGGAAGATAGTGACGCCATTTAAGCTAACGACTTTATTAGATGGAGTGGAGAGAGCGCAGATGGTCAAGAAGGATCTAGAGTTTGAGTAAACATTAAGGGGGAGGAAAAGGACCAGATCAAACCAGTCTGTAGAACCTTCACAGGTGAGATCGAGTGGTCAGGAGGCACATAGAGTACCTCAGGCTCAGAAGTTGACACAGACCGAGGGTAGTTGGCAGAGACAACCATCTCGTCTCGTATGGCTTGTAGATGCACAGAGAGAGGAGGTGAGGAAGAAGAGGCTGTGTTTTTTATGCCATAAGGAGGGACACATTGCTAGATATTGTCCTACTAGAGCAGTGACTCTTGCATCTTAGCCACGACCACAGATCCCAGCCTAGACAGCTTTCACACAGCAAAGACCACAGCTATAGTAGCAGACTCAAGCTCGCTTGTACGCAGCTGACAGCCAGACAAATCCCACCCCAGCGATGGGAGGTATGTTTTTGTTTTTTGGCGTTGCTATGCAAGTGTTATTTGATTTTGATGCTACCAGTTTTTTTATCTCTAAGGATATTATGAATAAGTTACAGTTGGTGATGAGCCCTTTGACTAAGTCCTTGGAGGTGGTTACGCAGATTGGCAATATTGTGAGTTCAAGGAAGTTATGTAGATGCGAACTCACATTTGGAGATCGACTGATTTCAGCGGGTCTCTGCATGCTACATTTTGATGGCTATGATGTGATACTAGGAATGGACTGGTTGACTCAGTATCAGGTACAAATTGATTGCCACAGACTGAGAGTTACCGTCAGGTTGCCATATGTTGAGTTGCTCAAGATTGATGGAAATGTTCAGAGGTTGCCGAGGAATCCTATTTTAGCTCTCTTGTATGCTATCAAAGAGAAAGGATTTCAAGCAACTATTAGTAGAGGAGGATGCAGAGGGGACTAAGGAGGTTCAGGGGATACCTATGTTATGTGATTATATTGATGTGTTCCCTAATGATTTGCCTAGACTTTTCACCATACAGGCAGATCGTGTTTAAGATTGAGCTGCACCCTGGTACCAATCCCATAGCTATTCCACCATACAGAATGACACTAGTGGAGCTGATAGAGTTGAAGGCACGATTAGAGGAGCTTCTGGTGAAAGGTTTTATCAGACAAAGTGAGTCACCCTAGGGAGCTCCAGTTTTATTTGCTAGAAAGAAAGATGGATCCATGAGGTTGTGTATCGACTACCGAAAGCTGAATCATGTTACCATTAAGAATAACCATTACTTTGGATTGATGATCTCTTTGATTAGTTGAGAGGAACATAATACTTTTCTAACATAGATATGAGGTCGGAGTACCACCAGTTGAGGATCCGAGAGTCTGATATAAAGGAGACAACCTTCAGAATGCAGTATGGTCACTTTGAGTTTACAATGATACCTTTTGGGTTGACCAATGCTCTAGTTGTATTCATGGATCTCATGAATAGAGTCTTCAGCCAGTTCTTAGATCCTTGTTGTAGTTTTTGCGGATGGCATTCTGATATATTCTCGTACATATGCTGAGCACAAGCAACACTTGCATATAGTCTTGGAGATTTTGAGAAAGAACCAGTTATATGCGAAGTTTAGCAATTGCGAGTTCTGGATGAAGAAGGTCAAGTTTCTTGGCCATGCAGTCTCAGTTGAGGGGCAGTGAACCTAGAGGAAGTATCTGACTAGAAGCAACCCACCACAGTTATAGAGATCAGGAGTTTTCTTTGGTGAGCTAGATCCTACCGCAGGTTTATTAAAAATTTCTCCAAGATAGCGGGTCCAATGACAAAGTTGTCTGGGAAAGGAGAGAAGTTCATTTGGAATGATCAATGTGAGAACTCCTATCAAAAATTGAATAAATTGCTAACTACAACACCAGTTCTGATCACACATACACATGGTGTGAAATACACTCGGTGCACAGATGCATCACTCAATGGATTGGGTGCAGTACTGATGCAGGAGGGACGGCTAGTGGCTTACGCTTCATGGCAGCTGAAGCCACATGAGTAGACTTACCCCACACACGATCTAAAACTTGCAGCGATCGTGTTTGCAGTTAAGATTTTGAGGCATTATCTTTATGGTGAGAAATTTGATTTATATTTAGACCATAAGAGTCTCAGGTACATCTACACTCAGAAGGAACTAAAACTTCTCTAGAGGAGATGGCTAGAGTTCCTGAATGATTATGACTTTTAGCTGTACTACCATTGAGGCAAGGTGAATGTGGTTGCTGAGGCGCTTAGCAAAAAAGTCTATCCGTAAGGATGAGGAGATTGCATAGATGTATCGATTGATTAATCAGTGCAATCTGAGTATAGACACAGATGAGAGACAAACCTATTTGCATGCGGTGACTTGCTAGCCAGACATTTTATGCCAAATTAGGGAGGAGCAGAATACTGATAGATGGATTTTAGATTTGACTGAAGGCATCAGGAAGGGCAAGCATACAGATTTTCGGCTTGATTTAGATGGTGCACTAAGATTGGGGGAAGCAGACTCACCATGAACACAACATTTCACCCATAGACAGATGGGTAGTTCGAGAGGGTCATTTAGATAGTTGAAGATATGCTTAGAGCATGTGCCATGGATTTCAGAGGTAATTGAAGCAAGCATCTACATTTAGCTGAGTTCGCTTATAATAATAGTTATCAGGTAAGCATTGATATGGCTCCATATGAGGCACTCTATGACAGATCTTGTAGATCACCATCTTGTTGGACAAATTTTGAAAACCAGGTACTCACTCGACCTGAGTTGATTAAGGAAATGAACCTATAAGTTAAGTAAATCTAGAAGAGGCTAGCTACAATACAAAGTAGATGGAAGAGCTATGTTGATAGGAGAAGAAAACCCCTAGAGTTCCAACCAGGTGATCGAGTGTTTCTAAAGATCAACCCACAGAAGGGGATCAAACGGTTTGGAGTTAAGGGAAAGCTAACACCTAGATTTATTAGTCCGTTTGAGATTCTTAGACGGGTCGGTGCATGTGCATATGAGCTAGATTTGCCAAATAGAATGTCCTCAATACATAATGTGTTCTATGTTTCGATGCTCGAAAGTACGAACCAAACCCTTCACATGTTATACACTGGGATGATGTCGTATTTCGAGACGATGCTACTCACGAGGAGCCAACCATTAGAATTCTTAATCATACCCCTAGTCAAGGTCCTGTGGAGGCATCATAACCTAGAGGAGGCAACCTGGGAGCTAGAGAGTGCGATGTAGAGAAAGTACCCATATCTCTTTACTAGGAACACCTAACTGGACACATTATGCAGGTACTTTCTATTTAAATTTTGAGGGCGAAATTTCTTTTAAGGGAAGTAGATTGTAATACCCCAAATTTTTTTTCAAATACATACACATCGAAAATAAATTTTTAAAAATTATAAAATAAATGTAAAAATGTTTGAAAACATGTTTTAAATGGTTATTATATGGTATTTTATGAAAATAAAATGAATTGGAATGTTGGATAGTTGGAAAAACTCGAAAAAATGTTGAAAATCAAAATGCCACACTAGCAACCGTGGTAATTGAATGGCTGACCGCGGTCATCGGAGGATAATCATTAAAAAAAATTAGGGCACAAGGGTGACCATAGTCACTAAAGTGCCGCCGCAATAATTCTACGATATTTAAAAATTTTTAAGCCCTAATTTCGTCATTTCACGCACAAATTTTTTCAAATCATCCCAGAGCTTCAGAGAGACGATACAGAGTTGATCCAAGGAAGATCGAAAGGTTTGAGGTAGGAATTTTAACCTCTCAATCATTTTAATTCAAGATCTGTGTATTCATTTAGAAAATTATACAGATTCAGAGTTCTTGACACATAAAGTGATCTTGAACCAAATAAGCTTGGATGTTCTTTCTAAACTAAGAATTTATCGATTTAGAACTTAATTCTGAAAGTTTTAACTGTTCATTTGCAATTTTTGATGGATTCAGAGGAATTTTACCTATTTGGAGGGTCTCAAGAGGTGCAATTCCTTGGATAGGTAATAAAATTCGATCTACTCCTCCTTTGAAGTAGTAGTTAGTTTTAAATATGTTCTATTCTTAATTTGGAATGCGTTGATTGTAATTTCGCACTCTAAGGTGTTAAAAAGGAAAATATGGAATTTTAACTCTTCTGAGTAAATGATGAAATTTATATTTTCAAATTTTGGACTTTGAGTGTTGATCTTCGCGAGTAGGTGCAAGGGTCATTCTACATTATCAAGTGGGTGGGATTCTCTTGCTCACTAGTATTATGTAGATTTTAAGTTCAAAGCATGATGTTTGTGTAGCTTAGGCCGTTAGATGCATGCTAGGGCTAGTATGATTTTTGGATGACATGATTGCTGATTGCGCATAGTATCTAGTTAACTATTTTATTATCATTGTTTGAATAATTATTATTTTGGCATGATCATTGAAGAAATGTTTTATGATTTACATTACATAACATAATGATATGGAATGGAATGAAAATGACTAAAACTAAAAGAAGATTAATGGAATAATCTGAATCCACGTATTGGGGCGATGGTGGCATTTGTTGAGACTCGTGGACATGGCCATATTCACTGCACGACATATTCCAGATCCCATCGTTGGTGTCCTTAATGGAGCCGCCTGCAATTGCTGAGGGTTCCTCGGATGGGTGAATAGTGAACGTACGCCATTGCACTTGTTCTTGGATGTTGTGATAGGTCAAGAACAGTATCGTGGCTCGAGAAGGTATTAACTAGGATCAATTTTGTGTCATAAAGGGACACCGAGAGTATAACACTTTTGGTCTAAGTACAACAAAACAAATAAATGCTTGAAATGATTAATGTAATGAAATTGTGTGCATCTTTTGGACTTTGATTTATATAATGCTAGCAATGTATAGGGATGATCCACTGGGCTTTCTTGCTCACCCCACTTTCTTTTACAATTACTCGCAGAGGTGGAGTATACTAGTTGATCGGTTGATCAAGAGTTGTGAGTGACCTCACTGGGAGGTCACTGTTGAACTCGTATTTTTTTTTTTATCTCATTTTCATAAATCTTGTACATATTTTGAACAGGGTGTGTGGCCATTTATTTTCTTATGGAATTGTTTTATATTTTAAAATGTTGTTGGAAACTTTGGCTCTATGAACCTATTTTAGATGCTAAATTTTGTAGTGTATTTTGAAATGAAACCTTCAAAGGCGAATGACATATATATGTTCAGTTATACTTGTACACTATTGTATGGGTTGGTTATTTTGATGGATTTCGCTGTAGTAATTTTTTTTCATTATAAATTTTGGCTACGAAAAATCGGTGAAGTGTTTGAAATTATTTTTCTGAGGTATGAAATTTGTTGATATACATAGCATGATTTTCTATCAAGATTAATATGTTTTCTCATTTAATGAAATTGAGAACGAATTTAGAGAGTTGAAGAAAAAAAGGTTGATGACTCTAGGTTCCTGGCAGATCAGACCCCGAAAATTTATAACTTCTTGCACGCATGGCCTCTAAGCCGAAGGGAGCATTTATCTATACACTGGGCATGACGTGACGTGTGCAGGGGGACTTGATTCCGGTTCGGGGGCCTGGCATGTCACAGTTCCTGCGGCCAGTTATTGTTCCTGTGGCTGGTTGTTGTTGATGCGGCCAGTTACTGTTGATGTGGCTTGTTACTATTGGTGACTGCTATGATCATTTAAATTAGAACTTTATCAATTCAAATTTCTTTTTTAGTGAAGCCCAATAATTTTGCTCCTTATTTGTGATAATTCATCATTTATAACCCAATATGGGAAAAGGTGAAAATCACCATACCCTTAAAAGATTTGTTGATTTTTGTAATCATATTTGGTATTTAAATAATGCCAAGTTGAATGTTTTCATATTTTGATTGTAGAAAATACGATTCGGGAAGGAAATAATATGAGGGAGAAGGGAACTACCATTAGTTATATTAGTAATAATATAATCTAATATTTTAGGTTTGATGGAACATGAGAAAATCTAATGATTTAAGTTCAATCGAGATAAAAAAGCAAGAGTTTTGTTTTATCCTCTCCAACTAGACTTCTTAAAAGGAAATAGTTTCGTACCATTTCTAGTATTGGGGTCTCTTGATTCTGTGCACATGAATTTTTTTAAAATGGTTTTATAATATATATATATATATATATATATATATATATATATATATATATATAAAGAACCTTGGAATGATGTTAAAGATGAATATTATTGTTTTGAAAAGTTATTTTGAATGAAAAAAAAAAAGAGAAAACAATGCAAGAATTTAAAAGCATTGCAGATGGAACATAAATAAAGAGGATGATGGGGGATTTGATGGTAAGAATTATTAGTGAATCAAAGATAAAATTGAAAAAGAAAATAGGATGGGGTACTTTTGTCTAAACATACGAGAGTATTATAAATTTATACTATTTTTGTTCAAATAGTTGCACCCTAAAGCAATGACATTATAAAATTCTGTTTGCCATCATAAACATTTATGTAGTGGAACATTCATTAATATGGGACATGCAAGTAAGATAAGGAGAAGTACATATAAATTAGTACATCTGTCTACATCCAATGTCCCTAGAAGATACCACAATGACCATTTCACTGCCTGATAATGTTGTTTTTAAGATTTGTCATATATCTGTTGACAAAACTCATTATATGTTAAATGTATAGCTTAGTGCACACCATAACATATATCAAGCTACCCACTACAATAGCATATGGAACATGACTCATGTGCTCATGCTCCTTATTAGTGCTCGAAGACATATTGTTGAAAGCCAAAAATGAGCAGCTAATAGAGTACTCATTGGCTTAGAGTTATCTATTCAAAACCTTAAAAACACTTTTTCCAAGTATTGTCTCTGTGACATAATTAACTTGTCATTTTTTCTTTCTCTCTGTATCTCTATCCAAATAATCTTCTTAGTTGCACCCAAATCTTTCATTTCAAACGCTTAACTCATTTAAGATTTTAGCCTATTGGTCTTGTCTATGCTTTTAGCAACAATTAGTATATCATCAACATACAATAATAAGTATCATAAGAGCTATCTGAAGGCTTCTAAAAGTAGACACAATTTTTATACTTACTCCTCATATATCTTAGTGTAGTAATAAACGCGTTAAACTTCTTATACCATTTACTGAGTAACTATTTCAGCCTATGTAAGGACTTCTTTACACATGATCACTCTTACCAACAACCTCAAAACCTTTAGGTTGCATCACGTAAATTGTATTATTCAATTCTCCATGTGAGAAAGTTGTCTTGACATTTAGTTGTTATGACTCGAAGTCAAATAATATAACTAATGCCAATAATACATTGATAGGAGTGTGCTTCACAAGAGGAGAAAACGCCTCATTATAATTTAGGCGTTTTCAAACATACTTGTTTATTTTTGAATGACCGCCTTTTTTGGAATACATCCAATTTGCATCCAATAGCTCATTGAGCCCTAGGTAACTCTATGAGATCTCAAGTCTAGTTCTTAATCAATTAGTCCATCTCATCCTATATGGCTTCTTTCTATCTTTTAGAACAATTGTCGTTCATTATCTCCCTAAAAGTGAAAGGATCATCTTCATACACTAACAATGCATATACCAACATGTCTTTGAACCCATAGTGGACTGGTGCTCTAAGGTTCTCTTAGCTTTGCCACTAGCTAAAAACTATTGTTAGGGCTCACTAACTCCACATGTTATCTCCCTCACATTACTTGTTACCTTTTCTTTTGGAGTACCAAGCTCTACCTGTATAAAATCACCTTTATCCTCTCCTTGAGAATCCATCTGCATACTAAATATCAAAGCAGATTCAACGAGATGTCACATCCTTATTGGTTACAATCTTATGCAAATCAAAACACTATAATCTATATCTTTTGACTCCATTTTCGTAACCCACAAATATGACTTTCTTCATTCTTGGATCAATCTTTTTACCTCTGACATGATAATAAGCTAGACGACCAAATACCTTCAGAACATAATAATCATAGCATTACTTGACCATCCCTCAAGTGGAGTCTAACAATTAATAATATTAGATAGTGGTCTATTAACAAGAAAACAAGTCATAGTCCCTACTTCTATTAAGAACTCTTTACCCAACCTGGCATTGGATAACATATATGATGCCCTCTCTACTGTAGTGTGATTCATTCTTTTTGCAAGTCCATTCTACTATAGTGTTCCCTTAACCATAAAATATCTTTCAACTCCTTTAACTTAATAATTTTGAGAATGACTTATTAGTGTATCAGTCATCATTATCAATTCGCAACCTCTTGATGTTTCCACCGACTTACTTCTTAGTCTTTATGTTCTACTTATTGAAGACCTCAAACAGTTCATTATTACTTTACAATATTTTTGCTCTTACCATACATGAAAAGTCATTAACAAAAGAAAAAAAATTACTCACTACACCAAATGAAGGAATTATGGACAAACCCCTCACATATAAAGGGATATAATCCAGAGTATCTCTGTTGGTTGAATTTGACTTCGCATTGTTTTTCAAACACACAATGCTCACATGAGTCCAACTTCTCAACCTTTAGTCTTTCTTACTCAACACTTCAAGTTCTCTCTTACTCATGCACCTTAGTCGCATATGCCACAACTGTGTATCAGTCGAATTGTTATCCATATACATTATTGTACTGCCTATAATTGTATGCCCTAATATCACATACAAGTTACCAATTTTTTTGCCCTCCATGACCACAAATGCACCTTGAACTACCTTTAGGACTCCAGATGTGGCTATAATTTTGCATCCCAGTGAATCTAAAGTACCCTCAAAAATACAATTTTTTTGCAACTTTCTAACATGTCTAACCTTTGTCAATGTATACACAACATCATCATGCATCTTGATCTTCACTATTCCATTCCCTACTATCTTCCAAGCCATATAATTCCCCATAAGTACAATATCACAATTTACACTCTAATAAGAGGCAAATCAATCTTTATTGGAACACACGATAAGAATAAGCCTAAATCAATAATCCTATCATTATCTAAGCATCTCACTATGACTAAAATGACATTAACATTTTCATCTTCTATAACTGCTATGTAATTGGAATCTACTAACTTTCGTTTTCCTTTACCCTCCCCCCACTCTGCCCCCCTCCCCTCCCCACCAACTTTTTGATTTTTATCTAGATTTACCTCCTGACCTTTTTAAGCCTCTTTGTTTAGATCTCTGTCTAACCATCAAACATTCGCTTGAGCCTTTACCTTTCCCTTTAGTAATAAACTTTGTCAACTCTTTAAGGTTCAAAATTGTTTTGATATCGTCTAGAGATAAGATGTTTGCACTGTAGATCAAAATATATAAGAAGTGCTCATAGGATTGCTAGTGAACATAACAAGCACATTATTAGGTCCTCAACATTGATTTTACATTCAACACTTCAAAGTTATAAGAGTCTTGTAGAACTCATCGTGATGCTCTCTCATGGATGTTTTTTTCTTCATCTTCAGCATGTACAATTGCTTCCTGAGATACAATCATTTTGTTAGAGACTTTGTTATTTACAAACTCTTCAATTTTAACTACAAATCCATAGTTGTAGTCTCTTATTCAATCTCTCTCATTACTTCATCGCCCAAGCATTGGAGCATAACAGCGAATTCTTTTTTGACGATATGATCTTTTCATTCTTTTCATCAATCTAGTTAGCAATACATCTGTTCCCTTTAGCACCTTTTGTGGCCCGTCTTATGTCAAGAGAGCCTGCATTGTAATCCTTCAAAAGCTAAAGCCATTCTTCTCACTAAATTGCTCAACCTTAAATTTTGTGACTATATCAACGATCAAATCTTATCACTAATTAGATCTCGTCGCTATGAATCCACTGAAAAAATATGAAACTGAAATTTGATTTTGAACGACTTTGATATGGCAAAAGTTTGTGTAAGTAGTTCAATTTTGTTCTGGACGTAAGTATGCGACAAAGAAGCCAAAAGACAATTTTTTTTAATTTAACTTGGCTGGGAGAACGCCACTTTAATAATCCTAATCACCACAAAATTAAAACCAGTGTCATAGTGAAATTCTATTTGCCACAAGGTAAAATTGAAAGCTTCCAAGTTTTTGGAAAATGTGTTTTCACATACACAATTAGTCCCATGATATACAGTCCATGGAACTGCTCTTCATTCTTTATTATGTCCGCACCAATAATTTTTCATCGGAGAGGACATTTGGGGTGGGTTGAAGCAATTAATTTGAAGCAATTTAATACCTCTGACGCTTTTTACAAGGAATAACATGTTTAAAAGGAAGAGAATTCACAATTTCTAATATAATTCCTTGCAATCTTCGCAATTTGGGTCATCTAGCAACATGCCTAGAAGAAGTAGGCAACATCCAAAATCTTCTCTTATAAACTTTTATGAACATTTCTTACAATATTTCGTTTGCAATAATAATGCATAAAAAAAAAATCAATAAACACAAAGAAATAAAAGTCAAAAAATAAGAAAAATTTATGTGGTCACCGAATTTTCTCATCAATATAAGAAATCAATTCTATACTGTATGTCCAAATCTTACTTTCTCTTCCTTTTTTAGGTTTTTTTTTCTTCTCTCCCAAAGTAAAAATTTAGAAAAGAAAATACAAAATCTTTTTTTTTTCTTGCTCTCACTACACTCTTGAGAGAAAAAAAAAAAAACTTTAGCTAGCTCTAATATATATTGGTTTGAGTTTATTTTTTTCATTTATGAATGATATTGATTATGAATTTAGATTTTTAACAAATGAATGCTGATATCATTTTTCCATCAATGTCAGAGAAAAAGTGGTGCAGAGGATAAATGACCACAACCTTTTTTAACCTGTCCAATTTGCATGCGCCCATTGTTTGAAGAGACTGCTACAAAATGTGGACATATTTTTTGCAATAAGTGTATTTTAGGAGCAAAAAATTGTCTGTTATGTAAAAAGAAACTAAAAAGAAAAGACATATTTAGAATTTATCTTCCTAGCATTTGCTTGGATAGATGAAAACATGTTATATAATTGTAAATATTTTGTTGTAATGTTGCATGGTTTTTATGAGTGCTTTAATTTATTCTTTCTTTCGGTGGTTTATGGTTTATGGTATTTCTAATATACATGATTGGTTTCTACCTTCCCAAAAATATTTGAATATCAAAGCAATAATAGAAGAATGAACATTTTATTTGAAAATGAGGAATTATATGCCATAAACCACCAAAATAAAGAATAAACTAAAGCACTCCTAAAAAACATGCAATATTACTAAACATAGTTACAGTTATATAACATTTTTTCATCTATCTCAGTAAATGCTACAAAGATAAATTCTAAATATATCTTTTCTTTTTAGTTTCTTTCTATGTAACGGACAATTTCTTGCTTTTAAAATACACTTATTGCAAAAGATATCTCCATATTTGGTAGTAGTCGCTTCAAACAATGCACTCATGCAAATTAGACAGGCTAAAAAAGGTTGTGGTCGTATAACCTCTGCACTACTTTTTCTCTATTGTTGATGGAAAAATGATACCAATATTTGTTTCTTAAAAATCTAAATTCATAATCAGTACAATTCATAAGCAAAGTTAATAAGAATTTCAATCTTGTCCATAAATTACATAAAAGAATGAATTGTAGATATATTCATCAACTTGCCCAACGCTTCCCAACAAACATCAAGTAGTAGAGAAGGATCAAATTGTTAACAGAAAAAAAAAAAAAAAAAAACTAATTCATGATTGCTTTGCCTGACCAAGTATTAGAGAAGGAACGAAATAATCATATCTGACAACCATTTCAACAAATCTCTTTTTTAAATCTATAAACAGAACCACCAGAGCATCCCAGCGATGAATATATAATTTCATACTAAAGGACAGTTCTATCTTGTTAGTGAAAAGAAACAACATATAGAAGCTAATTAAACATTCAAAATTTGATCTATTAAGAAAATAACATAACTCACAAACTTGAAGGCATTTAGATTTCAGACAGTTTTTGCAACGGAGGAAATGAATTCCTATTGGCTTAAATTCTCTTCGTACCTCATGTCAAGCAAGAAGTTTTGCTATTTAGAAACTTCAACCTCTTGTATGTTTCCCGTGCCTCGAGTAGGAATAGATGTTAGAGTTCTCTTTAGGCATTTTACAATTTTCAGCTTCCAAGGTTTACATGATGAAACGTTGCTTGATATCGCCTTTTTTTTTGGCAATCGACAAGAGATTGAGGCTTGGAAAGGTGATGATTATAATATCTTCTTCTTCATCTTTCTTTCTTGACATTGATGACAACTTCCTTACCTCCCAATTTTATGTGTCATTGATGCAGCACAACAAACATAAATGGGCATTATATGGATGCAATATCTTCTATGATCTTGAATTCAGGGAGTCAAAATTTGAGATAGCTCAAAATAAATACTACCAAGGCCTTTTGAAGTAAAACAATGACCCTATACTTTTTTGAAGCAAAAGGCGTTTAGTCTTTAGTGACTAAAATATGTCAAACACATTTATCATTGCTACATGCATTACCTGTGAATGTGGAAACAATGATCACGCATCCTAAGTAACAAAGATTTCAAACCTGCCCGAATTGAAAATCTCATAGATCCTAAACATTTCTTTGAAATCAAGTTTTGTTTTGCTAATGAAGAAAATAACACCTATAAGAAATATAAAAGTGCTCATATATCTAAAATCTGATTTATTAAGATGACAAATAAACTAAGAAATCATGTAGACTAGAGTGACATCAAATAAATATTATATAAAAGAACCAATTTCTAGCTAGTAACTCCATAATCACATTTTTTTTTTCATTAATCATGCCATGACTAGAGTGCCAAGAGCGCCAAGTAGTATCTACCCTTGAGATTGAGAAAATAAATACAATCTTAACCAAGTCAATATAACATATGAAATCAAAGTATTTACCTTGTTCTAATTTTCTTTATGTGATTAATCATGATTTTTTATTATAATATCAATCATATATGATTTTCATAAACTAATCAAGAAGAAAGAAGCTAGTTTTCAATTGAATATTACATTCTTACTTGAATCTACTAGAGCCAACCCAGCCTTTTGGTCTTAAATGAAAGACGGTGGCTTAGATCTCTAATTTCATACAACTCACTTGATTATCAAATGCAAGCAAGAAGCAAAAGAAACTTAAGGAAGAAACAAGAAGTGAAAACGATGGAAAGAGAAAATAATACGATAAAAAGATGTATTTATATGTGTCACACCCCAATTTTCAAGCATTATATTAGAATACAATCTATCACAGCAATCTAATTGGGATGTGAGTGTCTATCAATTCTAGACATGTTCTTACATTACTTCATGACTCCATAGACATTGCATATATCTAGCTTTTGTGCCTACAATTTCAATTCAACTGAGACACGTGTGCTTATAATCATGCTAGTTCACATGAACTATATTGCAATATTTCACCAAGAATGTTGAATGCATGACTGCAGACACAAATGACCGCAATATCCTTTTTTTGTAAGCAATTAATTAGCAATATTTCTACCAAAATTAACTCACAATATTATTAAATAAAATGATGACCTTGTTCACTATATGCCTAACATAACTATTTCCTTGTAAAAGAAATAAATTAACATATTTTAAAAAACACTAATATAGACTCATATTTGAACCATCACTATTAAATAAAAGAAAATATAAGTAATACTGCTAAAAGTAAAAAAAATTTAATGCTCACAAGGTTCGTTGTCCTTATCCCTTAAGCTTCATCACTTAAACTTGAAAAATAAAAAGGGTGAGCTAATGTCCAGTGGATCACCGTATGCAATTCTTTATTCTTATTTACAATTAGTAATCGCATCAAGTCAAGTTAGATTACAAATAAGTACAAGACATTATGTTACAAGCATTAATTTGTTTGAATGTTCTCTTTAACCATCCATTCGGGTTATGACCAAGTCAAGGTGAAATCACCTTTTTCCTCGGAGCTCCTATGAATCAGAGTTTTAAAATAGCTGATGTTGTGGTCTAAAATTGACCTTTTGGGTTTCTCCACAGGTTCCTTTCAATGGACTTTTATCTTTTTAGCCTGTCTTTAGTGAGACAAAAATAACTACATAATTAAATAGACATCACATACTATCATACTCAATTTAATCTAAGAAAATCATAGAAAATACCACAGTTTTTGGGATCATATAGCACACTTAACATAAATTATCATGTAAATAATTTTTTTCAAAAGTCATGCTTAGACATATGTATCCAACATAACAAGAGATAATTACTAAAAATAAATAAAAATATAGAAAAGTGACGGATCATTCCCACCTCGATCCTTAGAATGTTCAATCTACCAAATATCTTCAATATTCACACTCTCAACCATACATATGTTTGCTGGTTTTTCTTTCTTGAAATAATTCTGTGCTTCAACAGTGGCGTTCTTGTTGTTGGTATTTCTTTTACTAGAATATAAGATAATATAGACCATGCTATAGTGAAGGAGGTTGCTCCTTTAAATAACAGTTTTGAGATTTCTAATCGAGTCTGGATCAGAACTAATTAAGTTTCCCATTTGATATGGAAGGAAAGATCTAATTAGAATAGGTTTATAATATGAGGGAAATTTCCCATTTGAGTGCAATTAAGATTCCTAATTGAAATGTATTTCCAAATAATAATTTGAATTGTTTTCTAATTTAATGAGTTTCTAATGTGATGGATTTCTAATTTAATGAGTTTCTAGTTTGAAGGTAATTTGTTGGTGCATTAAGTAATTCATCATTTTGTAATTTCTATTAGATGCACATACTTATATGTAATTTCATCTCTATATATAATTTATTGACATTGCTATCATGTATATGTATAAACATATGCTACGTGATCTTCTTTGTTTATTTCTTTATAATTTTATTTTATTATTTTTATTATTTCTTTCTCTTTATTCTGCTTCTATAAATATTTCCAACATGCTAATATTGTTGTCATCAATACTATTGCTGTTATTACTACCACTATTACGTATTATTGTTATTATTATTATTATTATTATTATTATTATTATTATTATTGTTATTATTATTATTATTATTATTATTATTATTATTATTATCATTATCATTATTATTATATTTATTATTATTATTTGTACTTAAAACTATTTTATTTTATATCTTTATTAATTATCACATGATTCTAAATATTAAATCT
>JAJIYU010005178.1:0-22879 GCA_030144865.1 Tinospora cordifolia
TATCCTAGATTACCAACTAAAATAATTATCTTGTTTAAGTGTAATTGGTTTGATACAACATCTGAATTTGGAACGAAGGTTCATTCTAAATATAAAATTATTGATGTGAACTAAAGGAGAAGGTTTACTAAATATGAACCTTTTGTTCTTGTTATGCAAACACATCAAGTAAATTACATTAGTTATCCAAGCTTACGACGTGACAAGATTGATTGGTTGGTTGTCAACAAAATTAAAGCTAGGTCTTTTGTCAAGCTTCCTATATTTAATGGTGTGTCCGCTCCATTAAATGTTGAACCATACGAAGATGATGAAAGGGGGGTCCACGAAGTAAACCTTTGTCAGGACACCTTCCCTAGGGAAAAGGTTGAATCGACTAGCATAGTGTTCTGACAAACCCATTCCCAAACTGAGCTTGCCCAAAACACTATTGAGCCTCTTCATAACACTATACATAACGCTATCAGAGTAATCATAATAAATGTGGAAGCAACTAAAATAACTAATTACAGTAAAAAAAATTTTGACAAAAATTAACTATATATACAATGTCCTAAATGTAGCAGTAGCAGAATGTCTAAGTCAACATATCTACAATATTTTTCTCACTTCTTATACATTATACTGCGGAATGTCTAAGTCAAAATATCTACAATATTTCTCTCACTTCTTATACATCATACTAACTCTCAAAACAATAAACCATGTAAAAAAACCTACCAAAGTAAATGTGGTGCACTCCACGTGATGACCACATTCTTTCCCTTATCCACAGAAGAAGAACCTGAAATGTTAGAGTAGTGAGCCAATTTTGTCCATAGTGGCTCAGTGAGTAATGTGGCTTAATCTATAACTTAGAACAAAAATTCTATAAAAATAATATCATGTATGTATGCACAATAATAATAATGCGAAAGAATGCAATAAACCCAATGGTTAGGCGTGTACTTATATCATATCAGAAGGAGCCAATTGATAGACCTGACCCGACCGTACCCCCAAGTACGACAACCACTCGTCCTCAATGCTCTAGGGGAGCTCAATTGATAGACCTGGCTCAATCGTACCCTCAAGTACGACAGCCACTCGTCCTCAATGCTCTACCACATCTAATACCCTAACGTGCACTCGGACCTTGATATTCGGTGCACATTTTTATTTAAATCAAAAGATTGTAAATGCATTTCAATATGTAAGAACATTTCATTTATGATAGAATAACAAGTTAAGTGATAAATTAGAAGACACTATTCAAATGATGTTCAGCTCTCGGTGCTCCTCTAGTAACCTGTCACGTCCCGCGCTGATGATTGATCCTGCGTGATCAACTTAGCTTCTTAATATCTACATAAAACTTGGCTCAAATCTAACTTTATGGTCCTTGATCAATCAAATGATTGACTTGATCAATTGTAGTCAACTCTATCTAAACCTAACCCTCATCGACTTGTCAAATCGACAAGGTCAACGTGATTAACAAGGTTAATTAAGCCTTTAATATTGACTCAAAATACTATAAATATGTATTGTTAACATATGTCACACCTTCGGTACACAATAACCAACCACTTTTATAATTTGTGGTTCAATACATAAATATTATTTTTTATGTTACACATTTCTCTAATAAGGATTTTATAATGCTATACAATATTATGTAACATTTTTTCTTATTATTTAACATTATTTTTTCCTATGTACATTTTTTCTATATTTATTAATTAATCCTCAAATCGCATAAAAGCGAATTCAATATATTATTTGACCTCCAAAAATCTTAATTTCAGTGTCATTAAGTTCAGAGTTTCATTCTGCATATCTCAATACCTGCCAATTAAAATTTCAGTATTAATGGGTATACCTCCTATGTGTCGACTTTCAACTACCATATAATTTCTTAGGGTCCACAAGGGTACAAATAATATATATATTTGTATTCTACTTGTAAATCTGAACACAGTGATATATATATATATATATATATTATTAATTAATTAATAATAAATATTTGTATTCTACTTGTAATTAATTAATTTATTATTATTATTAATTTTTTCATTTCCAACCAAGCATATCATTTGTATTTGTAGATATATATATATATATAAAGATTAGCCCATAATCTTATTAACCAATTTGAATCATATGTTTATTTTTCCATTTAATTTAAATATACCCATCTCTATATATGTACATGCATATAAATACATATATGTATGCATATGTAAATGCAATAATTAATTTGTTACATAAATTCATTTTATTCATTTTTTTAACTCCAATAAATAATTATTATCATTATTTATTTATTCTAATTTCTCAAGTAATACACTTATTACTTAATACTATCACCAAAAATCATGTATTACCATTTAATACACACATTAAATAATATCATTGCCAAAACTTACTTATTTTTGTATAATCATTTATTTTTCATTTATAATTTATTAATTGATACAAAAAAATACATGTCGAACCCGTCAACTGAATGTTCAAAAATACGGGTCGTTACAGACTCTCCTCTTTAAAACAAATTTCGTCATCAAAATTTACTACAATAATAAAAATCAAGAAGTAACTCTCATAATCTCAAGAAAATGACTTGCCATATAGTCTTCTCACTCCCAGGTATCTTGCTCGGTGCCATGAAACTATCAACGTACATGGACCATTGATATCTCATTGTTGTGCAATTTCCTCATGGTTCATGGCCCAATCAATGATAGCTACCGAAGCCTCATCATGTGAACAATCCTCTCGCAACTGAACATGTCTTTAATCAATCATGGGAAGGATTGGGGTAGTATTTTCTCAATATCGACACATGAAATACATTACGTACTCCCACTAGCTGGGGCGGTAATGCCAATCTTTAAGCAACGAGACCTATTGTAACACCCCAAATTTTTAGCTGGACCTCCGTTCACTTGTTCTCACATGGGATCGTCGCCCGTTGAAAATCGAGATGCTACTTGAAAATTTCGTTCTCTCAAAATCTTTTTCTTCAAGATTTAGTTCATAACTGTTAGTTCTCAAGTCAATGTCTGGATAAATAGCTTTCACAAAACTCTCAATACATTCATCGGGTTTCTCAATATAAATCATAAACAGTGCAGCAGAAACATTTTCAAAACTACTATTAAACCAAAATGGTTAAACAAGAAACGCCATTCAAAGATAAAATAAGCTAAAGTTAAAACTATAGTAATTACATTAAAAACAATCTAGTAAAAATAAGTAACACATGACTTCCAAGTCTCCTATCCCAGATGACCTCCCCAATAAGGCATTCAAGGTAAACTGTGAGTCATCTGACGTAGGTTACAATATTCTAAGTCCATGTGTACCTAAAAAATAAAGTGAAAATGAGCTCGAAAGCCCAGTGGATCAATCCTACACATCACATGCACTATATAGACCCAATCCAAAACATTACATGCACTTTCAAACTTTAGGCATTTCAAACATTCATTTGTTTTAATTAGAGTCTAAGATCGGAAGAGGGTTGAGATGCCTCTTAGTATTTCCTATGATCCAATCTAATCGTAATCATAGAGGCCTCAGGTACTGGTACCATCTAAAATTAGTCATATCTCAGTATCACAGTTCAAGAGAGAGTACTTACCGCGACTCGTACCCTCTCCCAAGAACTTCGAGCTATCATAGGCAGCTCCGGATGGGAATAGCTACGATCCGCTTTGCGGCTCGTCAATCATACTGGTACGTGGGTTCTTAATAAACCTTCATCTTATTTTTAACTTTACACACAAATTCAATCACACTTAAGCATTTCACAATTCAATAGATAATTGCTCAAATTTTACATAAAATGCAATGGTAGCCTGCAATAAATAACAATTGTTATAAAATGCAATCTACATGATAATCAAATAAATAACTAGTGCTATCTAATGCATTTCCTCTATTCATGCATATCATGAAATATTTATGCATAAAATGAAAAAGTCATCATTCAGTCACATCATCACACAAACACTCCAAGCAGTTCAATCAATTTCATAATAAAATTTCTAATAACCTAAAACAATTCAAACAAATGCTTTGAATCTTAAATCCATATAATACATATGAGCAAGGAAGTCACACCCACCTGAATTTTCGATTTTCCTTCTTTTTTTGTTCGTCACTAATGCTCGTTCTCAAGAATGTCTATCTGAAATTTAAAAATGTATTATAATCATTTATAAGTTCCTAATTTCTTCATTTTAATTTAATTACAAGAATTTTCCTAAATAAAGTTCCGTAATAATTTTATAACTTTTTATTTAGTAATTTTCTTAACTAATCAGAATTTTAATAATCAACCTTCAGACATTAGAATTTATTAAATAAGTGTTCTTAAATTTCTTAATTTCCATGATTTAAATGAATTATCCATATCTTTAAATAAAAAAAACTACGAATAAAATAAGACTTCTATTGGCCAAAACTCTAGTCTTATTCATATTCAAAATTTCTAATCTCCTTCCTATCAGAGATTTAAAATTTACCAAGGTTTATTATTATTACTGTTGTTATTATTTTTTTTTCATACTAGAATACCCTTAATAATTTATGATCTCATTAAGATTTTCTAAAATATTTATTGGCTAAGTTCTTGAATCCACTTTTCTAAAATCTTAATCTTCCTTTTCTTCTTTTTCAGATTTTTCTACTATTAAAGTTTGAGTTAAATTCATTTTTTAGTGTTGATTCTAATAAATTTTTATGAAAAATTATAAAAATTAATTAATTACATAAATAAATAAATAAATACACGTCACACCTTTCGATTCAATATCTCGCTTGGAGTTCATGCTCACCACTTTAGATTTGGACTTTTCGAGTGATGATTGCTCTGCCTCTATCCAACGTGAAACTAGAAATTTAAAGATCAAAACTACATCCAAATTCCAATTCTTTTTCATCAATATAATTCACATTAAGTTGTTCCAATGTCTTAATTCTCCAAACAATTTGACACACAATAATAATCAAAACCTCTCTACAATAATTGAAACACACAGTAGTATCACAACTTCAAAATCCAGTATATTTTATTACCTTCCTTATTCTCCAATGGTCGGCCGAACCAGGATTGGAGCTACTGAAATTGATGTGCTCCTTCAAATTTTCTGTTAAACAATTCACCACCTAACCAAGGTCAACCTTGTTCCAACTCAACCACGAATTAAATAAGAAAAACAACATCAGACTTTAATTTCGTTTCTCACCTTTCTATTTCCAGCAGCCGACCGAACTATTAAGATCAGAGCTTTGGAGCTTCAAACCGGTGGTGCTATTCTGCTATCTTCTTTGTTTCATCAAACCAGCAGTTCCAATTCTCCCCTTTCTCGGTCCAGTGTCTAATAGCACTTCACGGTCCGTTAGCAGCAGAACATCCAACAATTTCTGCTCCAAATCATGCTATTCATCTTTCATTTTTGTTCGCCCAAACATAAAACAACACGCTACTGTTCTCTATTACTTAAATAAATATATAAGAAAAAAAACTATATTAAAATACTCTAAATGCATAAATAATATGTAATATGAATATAATTGATCATGCATCTAATTATGAGTAATTATATCATATTTTCTACCTAAATCATGTAAAACATATGTAAAATATATAAAATAATGTTAACATGTAATGAAACTAACAGTGATCACTGAAAACACTTGTACAGACAAATGAAGCGGAATAATTTTGTAGTAGTGGCATAGTTGAGGTTGTGTAGGATTAAAAGTTTATTTACTATTTCTAGTTGTAGGGCATGAGACCCACTTTATATTATATATTTACTTGTTGGAGTCAGCCTTTGGGCCAAACATTTATTATTTTGTATGAACCTGGGCCATGGGGCCAGTGTTTAATTATAATTTGAGGGTGAGTTGATTAAATTGATCATCCCAATATTATTGGTTAATAATGTTATAAATTAGTATGTTGTTCACTTTGATATGATATGAGATTTGACTTGGTAAAACCAAGAGATTAGATGATTAATGTGAGAAATAGTAATATCTTGATTCTTGAATAGGGAAACATGATAAAAACATGAGTAGTTGCACTTGTGTTTCTAACTGTGAGACAAATATATTAGTTGTGAAAGGGGGATGGGGGTCAATTGATTTCATTTATTTTAATTTAATTATTTATTAATCTTTATGTGTTCATCTATATCATATTTTATTAGTGAACATTGAACTTATTTTATATGTCGATTTCACTAAATTTTGTTAATTATATATATATATATATATACACACATTATAATCTATATATGCATGTACTTAATTTTATTCTATTTTTATTCAAGAAATTTATAATATTTTTAATAGCATTTCTCAATCATTTATCGTGTCTTATTTTGAAAAAATTATTCACATGTCACTTTTATTAGTGTAAATGTCTTAGTATTCATGTAAATGACCATTTTACCCTCAAGGTAGTGAAATTACTATTTTACCCTTAAAAGTCAAATTTCACTTTGCACTTGTTGCTTAATGTATGTAACACCCCAGCTCCTAAACCTCTCTCATTTGTCACGGTCTATTCATCTGTCTTGTAGCTTGAGATGTAAATACATTCATATGCAGTCACTCCTACTCTTGTCACGTTTCACTATTTCAGGAACCAAAATATTACTAATTCTCGCTTCTTCATATCTTCTGGTTTTTCCAAGGTATATCCCATAACACATTAGAGTGATTAAATAGACTAATTCATAACATGAACAATTAAAACATTGGGATGATATATATTAACCTTAAAAAACTTTGAATCAATGTTGGTAATTACTAAACAAGGGCCATATGAACGATGTTCAAATAAATGATCAACAACTAGCCCAATAGCCGACTCTAATAGGTAAATAAACAAAATAAATAGTGGGATCGATGCCCTACAATTGGAAGATAGAAAACAAACTTCTATTCCTACACATCATCAACTATGAGCATATTAATTCTAATAAAAGGACTCTTCATTACTTGTCAGCACAAGTGTCTTCAATAGTTACTTGAAAAAGAGTATGTGGGGTGAGCTCAAGAGCCTAGTGAATCATATGCAGCACATCTCAAATATTATTAAAGTCAAAATACAAAACACACACATTTGTCAAATATTAGGCAATTCACACAGTTCAATTGTTTATGATTGTCGTTAAGACTAAAAGGACCTTTCTTGGTATCCCCCATTAGGTTTATAATATCAGATGTAATGCTCAAAGGCCAGTTACCTTTCATGACCCTATCTCAGGAGTGAAGTCTTAGCTCGACTATTAGTCTTAGGAATGGAGTTTCAACTCGACTATCAGTCCCATCTAACTACCGCCATAGTAGCATCAAGACTCGCCTTGGGTTGGGGACACCCATAGTGATACTAGACCACTGCCACAGTGTTAGCATGACTACGTCAGTACGTGGTTAGATTTCTTAGTCATCTTTATTTAGTGACCACTAGCATGCTCACAGTATTAATATTCAAGATATAAATAAGCATCACATTTTTGTAAGTTGTAAGTCATGCATAAGATCACATAAATCATGCCATTTCTTACAAAGTATAGATAGCATGTCTTCTAAATGGGTTTTTGACATTTGTAAATTACACACCATGCTATTAACACTATAAAAGACAAGTAATCATCTAAACAACTGTCAAACATATCCCTAGCATACTTCTGAACATTCAATAAAAGTAAACAACAAATCATGCTTCATATTTAGAACTAAAATAATATTAAAGAGTATGAGTATTCATCTTCACCTTTGACGCTTAAATCTTTCTTGTCCTTACATCATTATTTTGAGCCTTCTTAAGCCTTCAACCTTCTATCTTTACTCAAGGAGAGAACAAAGAAAATCTTTTTCTCTTGAGCTAGAAGAGAACTAAGAAAAAAATGAAGAAGAGAAGAATGAGATGAGATGGTTTGAAGGGAAGAAAAGGGTGGTATTTATAGGCGTCAATAGCCAACCACCTCATTCCACTACCAATATTTTAAGAATTTGTGATATTTTTATTATATATATATATATAGATAGATAGAGAGAGAGAGAGAGAAAGAAAGAGAGAGAGAGCTTTAGCAATTATTTATGGAGTACTTAAAATAGTAGTCTTTTTTCACTTTTATGTGAATTTACGATTTAACCATTGGGTATTTAATGTGCTTTCTGCAATTTAATGAACTTATTTATTAATTTGTATATTCTTAAAATTCAAATTTTTTTAGGGTATTATAACGTACCCCCCTCGAAATTTGTATTTACTCGTTCTGATGTTGTCTGGTCATTTATTACTGGTGAAGAGGTCTAAGTATTTGTTCTTCATCTCACTTTCTAGCTTCTAAGTTGCCTCTTCCAATTCATGATACTTCTAGAGAACTTTAACTAATGAAATGTCTTTTGTTCTTAGGCATTGTACTATGTGATCTAAGATTCTAACTGTCGCTTCTTCATACGTGACATTATCTTGGATGTTGATCTCCTCCCAATGGATAATGTGAGAAGGATCCAATTCATATCTTCTCAGCATCAACACATGGAACACATTGTGTGCTGAGGACATTCTGTTAAGTAGGTTTAATTCGGAGGTGCATTTTCCAATCCTTCAAAATATATCGAATGGACCAATGAATCTGGGTGATAACTTTTCTTTATGCCCAAACCACGTGATTCCTTTGTGATGGCTAATCCCTAAAAACACTTTGTCACTTGGTTAAAATTCCAGAGGTCTTCTCATCTTATCTGCATAACTTTTCTGCCTACTTTGTATTGTGGCCAATCTCTTTTGGATTTGTTTGAATTGATTATTCATTTCCTCCACCAAGTCTGGCTTGTAAGCACATTGTCACACCCCAGCCCCCGACCGGAACTTTCGCAACACTACAGTTGAGCATCGTGCGACATCACAGCGCGTGTGCCCGCCAGAGCGTCGGGACGTGTGACTTCATTCTTTTTCCATTTCTGTTCTGTTCAAGACAAATAATTTCTTTTCTTTGTTCATTTCAAAACAAAACAATCTCTTTCACGAGATTCATTGTCAAATAAACTTTCGATATGTTTTCAAATAGCATTCAAAATTATATCACCAAAATTTCATAGTAAATAATACAGAAAATCAAAGTACCTGCGGAAGCTTTCAAATATCAAAACATTCGTCTCAAATTATTGAATGCATCACTATTCATTCATAATATTTCAAACCATGAAATATCTGTTCAACATATAACATAAACAAAATAATAGGCTCATAGGCCAAAGTTTCAAACAGTGTTTCGTAATATAAAACAGTTCTATTTACACAAAATGATAAGTAGCTAGGCGACAGGCCCATGTTCAAAATACATAAAAACTAAGATAGAGTTCAAAATAAGACATCTCTCTAAAAACTCTCCACCAGTCTCTGTGTCTGTCAATCCTCATTGAGCACTAGGCCCATGAGTACCTGTAAAATAAAAATGGGGCGAGCTCGAAAGCCCAGTGGATCTCCCCTACACATCAATAGCATTATACAAACAAGCATACGAAACATGCACACAGTTTCACATCATTAGGGGCGTTTCAAACATTTAACTGGTTATTCTTATCGTTCCATCTAATTTCATCAGGAATTAACTGAAAGAGTAAACCACCCTCGGTATCCCAATTGTGGTCTTGGACACATCCAGGCACGACATCTTTCTCACATAGACATCTCCCTCTGAGACCACGACTCAAGAAGATACTGAAACCATATGTACGCCATATGACTTTTCCAAATTTGAGGGTCACACAGTCGCTCGCAATTTGGCCCGGTTTGGGGATACCCACGATGACGTCCTGGTCACAACTGGATAACATCTATGTGATGTACCAGTGCCCGTCCATCACCCTGGTATGTGAAGTTCTTGATAAACCTTTAATGTTCTTTAGTTTTACAATCATAGTTTTCATTCCACGCAGCATATAAACATGTTTATTCAAAATGCTAACCTAAGCAAGGAAAGCAAACAAATACCAAGCTAATCACAATATCCTAGTACTAGAAAGCGAGTAACTAGTCATCAGGATATCATATCAATCATTCCACCCAAGGCATACATTCCTAGCATAGTACTAAGTACAGGAATTTAAACATGAATCATATTCCGTATCCAACATCCACATAATACTAAAGAGTGAGGAAGAGATAGTGAACCCCACCTGTATATGTTGGACGAACCCTTACGCCACTCCTCAACACTTACCACTCATCAAATCTGAAATCAACATTTACGGATTCAATCCTCTGAATCTTCAAAACCGTCAAACTACATCAATAACCATCATAGATATCCAATCTAGGTCATTCATATCAAATTCCAAAAAAATGGGTTTTTCCAAAATTTGAATTTCTCATTTCATCGCATCAGCATACAAAACTACATTCATTTCCAATAGAACATATTTAAAATTGGTCATTACTTCACAATATGAGCGGATCGAGTTTTATTACCTATCAAAGGATTTGCACCTTCAAAAACCTTCCAAATAGGTAAAATTCCTCTGGATCTATCAAAAACTGCAAATAAATAGTCAAAACTTCTAGAATTTAGTCTAGAATCATTAATTCATCGATTTAAAAGGAAGATCTGAGTTCATTTCACTTCGGATCATTCCGTGCGTCAAAAAAAACTAAATTACGATCTATTTTGCGATTTTGATGTTGCTACCCTATGAAAATTGATTTGAACAAGTTTAAGGTTCCACAGTCTCACCTTAGATGCTAGAATTATTCTAGATCTGATCTGGATCGTTTTGACTGTCTCTGGACGAAAATCGGATCTCTGGTGACCTAAAAACGAAAGCCCCAAAAATCAAATTATTTCTACGATTTTGATATGTTCTGGTTCTTTCGGTTCTGTGTTTTGCGATCAAATAGGGGATGAATAGTAACCACATGAACAGTGATCGCAGATGAGCAGTACCACTATTCATAGAGGAAATTTTTGCCCAGTTCCCCCCCCCCCTTTTTTTCCTGAAATCAGTTAAAAAAGGCCCCATAAGTATCCTTTTTATTTTTTGATTTTTTCCCACTTCGACCAATGTGATTTATTTTATTTTTTTAATAAATATTGTAATAAACATTTAGATCTTGTTTTCAGCCTTTTTTTATTTATTTAATATTTTTTAAAATTTATTTTTTTTCTATTTCCAAACTTTAGGTCATACGCATATCTATTTAAAAATCATGTTTTCGAACATTTTAATATTCATTTAATATTAATTATTTATTTTATTCATTTTCGATGTGTACGCGTTTAGAATTTTAGGGTGATTACAATCTACCCCCCTTAAAAGAAATTTCGTCCTCAAAATTTAAATAGAAAGTACCTGTATAATGTGCCCAATCAGTCGGTCCTGGTGAACAGATCTGGATACTTCCTCTGCATCTCGCTTTCTATCTCCCAGGTCGCCTCCTCTAGGTTATGATGCCTCCATAGGACCTTGACCAGGGGTATGTCCTTGGTCCTGAGACTCTGCACCTTATGATCAGAAATTCTAATGGCTAGTCCTCGTAAGTGGCATTGTCCCGAAGTACTACATCCTTCCACTGTATAACATGAGAAGGGTCTGGCTCGTACTTCTGGAGCATCGATACATGGAACACGTTATATATTGAGGACAATATGTTCGACAAATCCAACTCATAAACACATTCACCGACCCATCTAATGATCTCAAACGGACCGATGTACCGCAGTGCTAGCTTCCCCTTTACTCCAAACCGTTGAATCCCTTTCTGTGAATTAACTCTCAAAAATACTCGATCACCTGGCTGGAATTCTAGGTGTTTCCTCTTCTTGTCAGCATAGCTCTTCTGTCTGCTCTGTGCTGTAGCTAGTTTCTTCTGGATTTGCCTAACCTGTCGGTTCATTTCCTTAATCAATTCGGGTCCAGTGAGTACACGATCCTCAAAATCTGCCCAAAAAGATGGTGATCTACAGGGTCTATCATAGAGTGCCTCATATAGAGCCATCCTGATGCTTGCTTGATAGCTATTATTATAGGCAAACTCAGCTAAATGTAGATGCTTGCTCCAATTACCTTTGAAATCCATGGCACATGTTCTAAGCATATCTTCTAGTATCTGTATGACCCTCTATGACTGCCCATCTGTCTGCAGATGAAAGGCTGTGCTCTTGGTGAGTTTGCTCCCCAATTCCTTCTGTAAGCTCAACTAGAACTGAGATGTAAATCTAGAATCTCTGTCTGACACTATCGTCCTGGGGACACCATAAAGCCCCACAATCTCTTTAACATAAAGCTCAACCAGTTTACTCACTATATCAGCGGATCGAATAGGTAGGAAGTGCGCTACCTTCGTTAATCGATCCACGATGACCCATACAGTGTCTTTCCCTCTTAGATTTCTCCGCAGGTTGCCAACAAAGTCCATCGCAATATTGTCCCACTTCCATTCCAGTATTGGAAGTGACTGTAACAATCCTGATGGCTTCCTGTGCTCAGCCTTCACTTGCTGACAAGTCAAACACCGGGAGACATACTTAGCGATGTCTCTCTTCATCCCTCGCCACCAAAAATTAGTCTTTAGATTTTGATACATTTTGTCACCACCTGGATGTATAGTATACTTTGTCTGGTGTGCCTCATCCAGTATGGTTCCCTTCGTCTGTCCAGAACTTGGCACACAGATTCTATTCCCCAATCTGAGTGTACCCTTTGCATCCAGCCTAAAGTCTGTATGCTTGCCCTATTTGACGCCTGCGATTAGATCTATAATCCACTTATCAGTTCCTTACTCATCTCTGATCTGGCGTACGATATCAGGCTGGCAAGTAACTGCATACAGATATGTCTGTCTCTCATCAGTGACTATACCTAGATTATACTGACTAATCAGCTGATACATCTGTCCCACTTCTTCATCTTTCCTGCTGGATTTTCTGCTAAGAGCATCGACAACAACATTCACCTTATCGGGATGATAGTGAAGCTAAAAGTCATAATCATTGAGGAACTCAATCCATCTCCTTTGTCGAAGATTCAGTTCCTTCTGGGTATATATATTTTTGAGGCTTTTATGGTCCGAATAGAGATCAAAACTCTCACCATAGAGATAATGCCTCCAAATCTTAAGTGCAAACACGATCGTCGCAAGCTCCAGATCGTGTGTGGGGTAATTCTACTCATGTGGCTTCAACTGCTGCGAAACATAAGCCACTATCTGTCCCTGTTGCATTAGTACTGCACCTAGACTGCTAAGCGATGCATCAGCACATAGGGTGTATTTCATACCAGGAATAGATGTGATCAGTACTGGTGTTGTAGTCAACCGTTTCTTCAACTCCTGAAAAGACTACTCACATTGATCAGTCCAAATGAATTTCTCGTCCTTTCTGGTTAACTTTTTTATCGGACCAGCTAATTTGGAAAAATCTTTTATGAATCTGTAGTAGTATCCAGCCAACCCAAAAAAACTCCTGATCTCTGTGATTGCCGTAGGTTGCTTCCAATCAGATACTGCCTGTACTTTCTCCGGGTCTACTGCTATTCCCTCTGCTGAGACCATGTGGCCAAGGAACTTGATCTGCTTCATCCAAAACTCGCACTTGCTAAATTTTGCATACAACTCATTCTTCCTCAAGGTCTTCAAAACAGTATGCAAATGTTGTGTGTTCAGCCTCTGAACGGGAATATATCAGAATGTCATCAACAAATATTACGACAAACTGATCAAGGAACTTGCTAAAAACTCTGTTCATCAGATCCATGAACGCGGCTGGAGGATTAGTCAAGCCGAATGGCATGATCGTGAACTCGAAGTGGCCATACCGCGTCCTGAAAGCTGTCTTCTATATATCTTACTCCCAGATATGTAGCTGATGATACCCTGACCTCAAATCTATCTTAGAAAAATATTGTGCTTCACTGAGCTGATGAAAGAGGTCATCAATCCTAGGCAGTGGGTATTTATTCTTGATAGTGACATGATTCAGCTTCTGGTAGTCTATACACAGTCTCATGGATCCATTTTTCTTCCTTACGAACAGTACCGAAGCTCCCCATAGCGACTCACTCTGTCTGATGACTCCCTTCGCTAGAAGCTCATCCAACTGAGTCTTTAGCTCAATCAACTCCACAGGTGCCATTCTATATGGTGGAATAGCGATGGGGTTGGTGTTGGGATGCAACTCAATCTTGAACTCTACCAGCCTATGAGGTGGAAGTCCAGGTAGGTCCTCTAAGAACACATCTGTATACTTCTGTATCACAGGAATGCTGTGAATGTCTATGATCCCTTCTGCATCTTCATCTAGAAACTGCCTGAAGTCTCCTTCTGCCTAATAACATACAATAATGCCAGTGTCGGACTCCTAGGCAACCTCCGCATATCCCCATCTATCCTCAATATCTCTCCAGATGGCAACTGTATAATGACTCTCTTCCTCTGGCAATCTATCTGAGCCCGATATTGGGTCAACCAGTCCATTCCCAATATCACATCGTAGCCACTGAAATAGAGTAAGCAAAGATTAGCGGGAATTAACTGGTCTCCAAATTTGAACTCAACTCTACAATACTTCCCTGAACTCACTATCTCGCCTATCGGTGTGACAACATCCAATGGTACTGCCAATGGGCTCGTGACTAATCTCAATTTACTCACCAACTCTTCAAAAATAAAAGACCGTGTGGCACCAAAATCAAACAAGACATGCATGGCAACACCAAACAACGAAAACATACCGCCCACTGCGGGAGTCAGAGTCGTTTGTGCCTCAGCTGCATACAGTCTGGCCTGGTCCCTCTGTCATGTCTGAGATTATGTTTGCTGCCTCTGTTGTGGACGACTGCTCTGTCCCTGCCCTGACTGCTGCTGAGCTGGACCTGGAACTCTGGTAGGACAATTCCTCACCAGGTGTCCTGGCTGACTACATAGGAAGCACAACCCTAGTCTCATGGCTTGTTCTTTTTGCTCAACACTCATATGATTCGATCTAGTCTGTTGTTGGTGCTAGTATTGTCCCGAAGTCTGTGCCTGGCCACTGGTGGTAGGTGCTCTAGCTGGTCCCTGTCTGTCTCGTCTCTGCTGTGGAGCCCCTGAAGTCTGTCCCGGGTGTGATCTCTTCTGCTTGCTCCTAAGGGATTGCTCAAACTCCAGGTCTCTCTCTACATGCTGGGCCCGCACCACCGCCTCTCTAAAGGTAGTCAATCTCAGTGGTGTGAACAACTTCCTGATGTCCATCCTCAGACCCTCAATGAACTTCTCTGCCTTGGACTACTTGTCCATAACCACCTCTGGGCAGAATCTCAACATCTCTGTAAACTAGTGCTCGCACTCTGTAACGATCATGATCCTCTGTGTCAGTCTGGAGAAATTTGACCGCAGCTGTGACTTACGAGCAGATGAGAAGAATGTCTCATAGAATAGTGTTCTAAACTTTTCCCAGGACATAATCGTCTCGTCTATGGTCGGGTTCCTCATGATCGTCTGCCACCAATGGTAGGCTGGTCCCACCATCTGGTGTACTGCTAGTGCTACTGTCCTGGGTCCAGTCACCCCTAGCAGAGTCAAGTGCTTATCCATCTCAATGAACCACCTGTCTGCTGCCAAATGATCTACTAGGCCTTCAAAAGTGCTAGGATGCAGCTTCTGAAACTCTATCGCCAAGTCTCGCTGCACCCTATCATAACCAGCAACTCTGCTCTCTGTCTGGGCAGGATGCTCTAGTGGTATCGACGCTGGTATCAACGGTTCGGATGGTACTGATGATGGCGTAGGTATTTGTACTGGTGCTAGAGGCTGTATGGGAGGCTGGGAGGACTCTGCTGGGTGCCGACTCATCATGGCCCAGTCCACTGCTCGATCTACTGCTCTCTGAATCATGTTTGAGAGTACATCTGGTGACACAGTAATGGCAGCTGCAGCAGCCGATCCAGTAACACCCTCCTCTGTTCGTACTGGCTCCTCAGTAGCGTAGCCCCTGGACCTGCCCCTACGGGGTCTGCCTCGTCTTCTAAGTCTCGGCATTATCTTCAAGTCAAAAGCACACTTTCAGTATAAAATAGTGTAATCATAATAAAGTAGAAAATTCAATAATTTAAATGAATATAACTGCATTTCTACTTTAAGCTGGATACCATGACTTTTGACAGTAACCATTCATTTCAACCCGCTTATGCCGCTTGCATTTTCATGCTACTGTGACTCTAAGTTCATGTTTCTAGGTTCTCGATATGTTTCAATGGCCTAGGGTTTTATGCTTTTAAGTCAACAACATTTTATTTATTTTGGATACAGGAATTCGGGTAACAATACTCAAAATAATATACTATATATATATCACATGCAAGCATACAACAAATAATCAAACAATGCACGCTGGCATAATGGAATCCTAAGCTTCCATCTATGCTTAGGCCCAAACTTTCACTCAGAAGTTCCATTACGGCTAACATATATTTATGCCAAATCCTGGTCTCTAAGGATGACACAAGACCCACCATACGTGATCGTCCCATACCAGTAGAATACAGTGAGTGCAAGTTCTTCCAAAGAGTCCGTTCATCGCCTATTACAATTTTGCAAGTGTCTCGCTCCTTAAGGCTGACGCAAGACCCACCATACGCGACCGTCCCATACCAATAGAATATAGTGAGTGTAAGTTCTTCCAAAGAGTCTGTTCATCGCCCATTACAATTTTGCAAGTGTCTCGCTCCTTAAGGTTGACGCAAGACCCACCATACGCGACTGTCTCATACCGGTAGAACATAGTGCGTACATGTTCTGCCCAAGAATCGATCACTCACCATACATGGTCCATCATTCTTCGAGTCCAGGATTCCTCCATACCCCTAAATCTTTATCCGTCCCATAACACATAGAAACCAAGGATACAGGATCCTCTTGAATCAAGTCATACCCAAAACAAGTGTACGTTTTCACATTATAAGTCTTTAACTTATGCCCTAAAGCTTTTATTAGATCCACTGTGACCCCAAGACATCACCCAGTTTTTTCCTAAACCTAGGGTTACAGGACTTGGCTTATTGACTCAACGGTTGAGTCGCCAAATCCGATTTACTCTCCCTTCTATGTGACGCCCTTGGTCTCAAGTTTCCCGGATTCTTTCCAAAGTAGCGCAACACTCGTAGAGAGTAAAACTCGGTCTACGGAGCTACTATCCAAAGGAAGCGCATCACTAGTAGGGAGTAAAGCCTCCACCTACATGGCTACTATCTAATGGAAGCGCATCTCCCACAGGGAGTAAAACTTTGACTACAGGGCTACTACCTGTACTTAAATCCATTTGCGAATGGTCACTTGAGCACCCGACATCACCTAAATCTTTTCTAGACTTCTAGCCACATAATTACTAGTGGATGGCTTTTATTTACTTTTCAAAATCAAAGTTATTTAAAACCATTTCCAGTGAAAATCAAATCCGATGAAATTTTTCATTTCAGTAAAACTCCTTGGAAAAACAGTTCCTTCTGGCATCACGTTGCCAGGTATGATCTAGTCGTGCCCAGTGTTATTGAACACTGAGCTCTAATACCACAACTTGTCACACCCCGACCCCCACGCTGGACCTTTCGCAACTTTATAGTCGAGCATCGCGCGATATCACAGCTCGGCGTGTGTGCCCGCCGGAGCGTCAGGACGTGTGACTTTATTCTTTTTCACTTTTTGTTCTGTTCAAGACAAATAATTTCTTTTCTTTGTTTGTTTCAAAACAAAACAATCTCTTTCACGAGATTCATTATCAAATAAACTTTGGATATGCTTTCAAATAGCATTCAAAATTATATCACCGAAATTTCAAAGGAAATAATTTAGAAAATCAAAGTACCTGCGGAAGCTTTCAAATCTCAAAACATTCGTATGAAATCATTGAATGCATCATTATTCGTTCATAATATTTCAAACCATGAAATATCTGTTCAACATATAACATAAACAAAATAATAGGCTCACAGGCTAAAGTTTCAAACAGTGTTTCGTAATATAAAAAAATTCTATTTACACAAAATGATAAGTAGCTAGGCAACAGGCCCATGTTCAAAATACATAAAAACTAAAATAGAGTTCAAAATAAGACATCTCTCTAAAAACTCTCCACCAGTCTCCGGGTCTGTCAATCCTCACTGAGCACCAGGCCCATAAGTACCTGTAAAATAAAAATGGGGTGAGCTCGAAAGCCCAGTGGATCTCTCCTATACATCAATAGCATTATACAAACGAGCATACGAAACATGCACACAGTTTCACATCATTAGGGGCGTTTCAAACATTTAATTGGTTATTGTTGTTGTTCCATCTGATTTCATCAAGAATTAACCGAAAGAATGAACCACCCTCAGTATCCCAATTGTGGTCTTGGACACAACCAGGTACGACATCTTTCTCACACAGACGTCTACCTCTGAGACCACGACCCAAAAAGATACTGAAACCATATGTATGCCATATGACTTTTCCAAATCCGAGGGTCACACAGCCGCTCGCAATTTGGCCTGGTTTGGGGATACCCACGATGACGTCCTGGTCACAACCGGACAACATCTACGTGATGTACCAGTGCCCGTCCATTGCCCCGATACGTGGAGTTCTTAATAAACCTTTAATGTTCTTTAGTTTTACAATCATGGTTTTCATTCCACATAGCATATAGACATGTTTATTCACAATGCTAACCTCAGCAAGGAAAGCAAACAAACACCAAGCTAATCACAATATCCTAGTACTAGAAAGCGAGTAACCAGTCATCAGGATATCATATCAATCATTCCACCCAAGGCATACATTCCTAGCATGGTACTAAGTATAGGAATCTAAACATGAATCATATTACGTATCCAACATCCGCATAATACTAAAGAGTGAGGAAGAGATAGTCAATCCTACCTGTATATGTGAGACGAACCCTTACGCCGTTCCTCAACACTCACCACTCGTCACATATGAAATCAACATTTATAGATTCAATCCTTTGAATCTTCAAAACCCTCAAACTACATCAATAACCATCATAGATATCCAATCTAGGTCATTCATATCAAATTCCAAATAAAGGGGTTTCAGAATAGAACATATTTAAAACTGGTCATTACTTCACAATATGAGCGGATCGAGTTTTATTACCTATCAAAGGATTTGCACCTTCAAAAACCTTCCAAATAGGTAAAATTCCTCTGGATCTGTCAAAAACTACAAATGAACAGTCAAAACTTCCAGAATTTAGTCTAGAATCATTAATTCATCGATTTAAAAGGAAGATCTGAGCTCATTTTGCTCCGGATCATTCCGCGCTTCGAAAAAAACTAAATCACGATCTGTTTTGCAGTTTTGATGTTGTTACCCTATGAAAATTGATTTGAACAAGTTTAAGGTTCTAGAGTCTCATCTTAGATGCTAGAATTTTTCTAGATCTGATCTGGATCGTTTTGACTGTCTCCGGACAAAAATCGAATCTCTGGTGACCTAAAAATGAAAGCCCCAAAAATTAGATTATTTCTATGATTTTGATCTGTTCTAGTTCTTTCGGTTCTGTGTTTTGTGATTAAATAGGGGATGAATAGTAACTGCGTGAACAATCCCCACTGATGAACAGTACCATTATTCATAGAGGAAATTTTTGCAAAGGTTCCCCTTTTTTTGCGAAATCAGTTCAAAAAGGCCCCTATAAGTATCCTTTTTGTTTTTCGATATTTTCCACTTCGACCAATGTGATTTATTTTATTTTTTAAATAAATATTATAATAAACATTTAAATCTTATTTTCGAACATTTTTATATTTATTTAATATTTTTAAAAATTTATTTTTTTCTGTTTCCAAACTTTAGGGTATACACATATCTATTTAAAAATCATGTTTTCGAACATTTTAGTATTCATTTAATATTATTTATTTTTTATTCATTTTCGATGTGTACACGTTAAAAATATTAGGGTGATTACACACATGGTCCTTAAAGTCGACCCAACAAGTTGGTGATCTGTAGGGTATTCAATAAACGACGCCATCTTTATGCTTGCCTGATAACTTTTGTTATGGAACTCTGCCAGGTGTAGATACTTACTTTAGTTGCCCTTAAAATCAAGGATGCAAGACCTTAATAGATCCTCTAGTGTCTGAATGATTTTTTTAAATTGTCCATCAGTTTGTGGATGGAAAGCGCTGCTCATGGTAAGTCTGGTGCCCAACTCCTTCTGTAGACTTTGCCAGAACTAAGATGTGAATCGAGAGTCTTTGTCTGACACTATGGTCTTAGGCACACCGTGAAGTCTTACTATCTCTTTTACATATAGTTCTCCCAAGTTACTAACTTGATTTGTTGATCTACAAAGCAAGAAATGCGCCACCTTAGTAAGATCATCCACAATCACCCACACGATATCTTCTCTTTTTTTTATTCCAAGGTAACCCGCTGATAAAGTCCATGGCAATGTTATTCCACTTCTATTTTGGGATGGAGCAATCTAGTGGGCTTCCTATATTTTGCTTTCACTTGCTGACAGGTAAGACACTCAGAGAAATACTTAGCGATATTTTTTTTCATTTTTTACCACCAGTTCTTCTTCCAAAGGTTCTGATACATCTTGTCACCACCTAGATGTATTGTGTATTTAGTTTAATGGGCCTCATCCAATACGCCCTTTATGTTCTATCCTCTTTGAGGAACACATATTTTATCTCCAAGTCTCAATGCACCTTTGCCATCAATTCTAAAGCTTGTATGTTGCCCTGTTCAACCCCTTCTATCAAAGTCGTGATTTACTTATCTTGCCTTTCCTCTTATTTGATCTGATGCCGGAGGTCCAGCTGGAAAATCATGTTGTATAGGTATACCTGCTTCTCATCTAAAGTGATACCCATGTTGAAATCTTCGATTAATTGGTATGTATGACCTTTTTCCTCATCTTATTTGTTAAATCTCCTACTCAAGGCATCCGCCACTACGTTAACCTTTCCTGGATGATAATGTAATTGAAAATCATAATCTTTAAGGAATTCCATCCATCTCTGCTACCTAAGATTTAATTCTTTCTAGGTGTAAATGTACTATAGACTCTTGTGATCTATAAACAGATCAAGTCTTTAACTACAAAAACAGTGTCTCCAAATTTTTAGGGCAAGTGTAATGGCTGCTAATTCTAAGTCATGTGTTTGATAATTTTGTTCATGAACCTTCAGTTGTTGCAAAACATATACAACAACTTTTCATTCTTACATCAACACTGCACTTAATTTGTTATGCGAAACATCAGTATACAAAACATATGCAACACTATGTATAGGAGTGACTAAGATGGGGGTTGAAGTCAATCTCCTTTTCAATTCTTGGAATGATTGTTCAAATTTCTCATCCCAATTGAATTTGACTCCTATCCAAGTTAGTTTGGTCATGGTTTTGGCTAACTTGGAGAAATCTTGGATGAATCTCATGTAATATCTAAATAAGCTCAAGAAACTTCTGATTTCTATCATAGTCTTAGGTTGCTTCTAGTCTGTGATAGCTTCCACCTTATCAAGATCTACCGAGATGTTCTTTACTGATACTCAATGGCCAAGGAACTTGACCATTTTTATCAAAATTCACACTTACTGAACTTGGTACATAGTTGGTTTCTTCTACGTGTTTCAATGACAATCTTTACGTGGTCAACCTATTCAAACTCTAACTCAGAGTAATTAATATGCCATCTATGAACACTACTACAAATTGGTTGAGGTATTATCTGAAGACTCTATTCATTAATTCCATAAATGCAGTCAGTGTGTTGTTTAAACCAAATGACATCATTGTGAACTCAAAATGTTTGTATTGAGTCCTAAATGTTGTCTTATGTATATTAGACTCTCGGATCCTCAGTTGATGGTATACTGACCTCATATCAATCTTGAAAAAGTGAGTGGCTCCCCTCAACTGATCGAACAAGTCATCTATCCTAGGCAAATGATACTTGTTGTGACACCCCCGGACCCCCCGGACTGGAACCCGAGTCCTCATTGCGCGCGTCACATGGGGCCAGCGCTTCTACTAGGGCTCCCGTCAGCTCTCTGCTGTGCACGCGGGACTCTCGATCTCTCTGAGGGGCTGATCCGCCGGCAGTCCGGGGTTTCCAACCTCTTTCTACACGCTAAACCCAAGTCTCAATTTTCAGCAAATGAGAAAACTATTTAAATCTTGATAAACATGCTACTATGTTTATCGCTGAATATCATAATTCAGCAAATAGTTTCAAATACTTCACTGAATTTTTCACAGTAAATATCAACAATGGAAAGCAAATCTCTCCAGTGGAAACCATCAAAACATCAACCCATCTATCAGGGCTCAAGTAAAACTATCATATACATGTTACTAGTAACTGAAAGTAACATCGCAAAAATCATCTCAAAACTGTGATAAAAAATAGGCTCACCGAGCCAAAGTCCCAATAACATTTCTGAAATATACAACAATTTCCAAAAAAATATTTGGCCACACGGCCTGTTCAAAACATATACATGATCAGTGAAAATTTCAACAAAACTAAAACACAACTCCAACAGTGATCTCCCAGCGAGATCATCAACCCAACCCTGAGTCCATGGTCAACTAGGGTACTCCACCTCCGCGAGTACCTGTGAGAGAAAATGGGGTGAGCTCGAGAGCCTAGTGGATCATCCCTACACATCACTAGCATTATATAAACCAGAAATCCAAAACATGAACACACTTTCATTACATTAAGCGTTTCACACAGTTATTTGTTTTGTTGTATCCTAAGACTGAAAGAGCCGTACTCCCGGTGTTCCCCTAGTGGCAGGGAAAACCCATCCTGGCACATCGTCCAAGAATGGGAGCAATGGTGTACAGCCAATGCTCGCCGTC
>JAJIYU010005179.1:0-22841 GCA_030144865.1 Tinospora cordifolia
TTAACCTGGGAATATGTTTTATATGGTGTTGTATAAATTGAACTACATAGAGTGAGATAATACATCCATTTATGTATTCAAACTTCTCTCTCTCTCTCTCTCTCTCTCTCTTTCTCTTTGCAATTGGAGCTCACTGAGTACACTTCATGACATTGCTTTGCAGAGAGGTTGAACCTGAAGGCAGCAAGCAGTTATAGCTATCTAAAACAGAGTGATGGCTTGACAATTGATGATGTTGATGATGCTTCACAGTTTCATATGCTTGTGGTAACTTTAAAAGAAGGCCTTAACACTATATTAAATGTGTCCTTTATTTAGAAATGTCTTTTGCCTATTTAAGTTACAGTACTTTGCAATACTGTATTCTTTTTTCTTCACATCAGGAAGCCTTGGATAATGTTCAAATCTGCAAAGAAGATCAAGAGAATGCATTTGCTGTGATTTCAGCAATATTATGGCTGGGAAACATTTCTTTCCAAGTAATTGACATTGAAAATCATGTACAAGTCATGGCAGATGAAGGTGCTCTTCTATTCACTTGGTTTTGTATTACAGTTTAGTCCAGAACATTGTTTGGAAACCTGAGGCCTTGTTTGATTCGCGGTTCCAATTTAATTTTTTGTTTCCCAAATTTGAAAACATAAAAAATTTGTTTGATGCAAAAGATTTTGATTTTCCCTTTTCGCTAAGGCAAAACTTTGTGCTGTCAAAGGACTGAGAATCATTTTCCAAGTCTTTTCTCTTTTGTTTTTGAATTGTATCCTTATTTTCCAATCACGAATCAAACACAACCATGTTTTTTGTGGTTTATTATGCTCTCTTTTTATTATTATAATTATTTTGAAGATTTTAAAAAGATAATTACAATTTCCTTTAAAGAAAAAAACATTTATTTTGAAGATGACTTTCTTGGTAGTTCTGGTTCATGGTTGGTAGCTGCCGATGATTTCTCTTAAAAAAAAAAAAAGAAAAACTTTGCACCATTTTTTGTTGTGCTATGGCAATATCTTTCATCTGGAATAAGCAAAATGAGTACAGCCTGAATTCGACAAATAATGGTTTACTGATTCTAGTTAGAAATACTGAGCACCTTGTCATTTACATCAAGTTAATTGTGTATTGCAGCTAAATTTTACTGAGACATGATCTTTTTTTTTTTCGGAAGTTTTTCTTCTTTGTTTTTTTTTTCCTTAAGCTTTAAATCTTTCTTTCAATTTGAACTCCCAAACATTGATTCATCAAGCTGCAGCAGCAACTTGGCTGCACAAACATGTTGTCATTAAAATTGCGTTTTATTTATATGATTGATACTAAATCTCCAAGTCTGGATACTTCAGTGCATAATATTCATTTTCTGTAAAATTCGTTGCTCCAATTTTGTGGCAGCTGTAAGCAGTGCTGCCAAGTTGATTGGCTGTGATGTTCAGGACCTGATGTCAAATTTATCCACTCATCAAATAAAAACTGGCAATGAAACTGTCATTCAAAGATTAACTTTGCCAGAGGTTTGATTTGTTCTTTGTTTAATCAGCCTGCGCTTTATATTTTATGTATACATTTGTTTAAATTCTTATATATTCTCCAGGCCTTTGAAAAAAGGGATACATTGGCAAAATTCTTATACTTGAGCTCGTTTGACTGGCTTGTTGAACAAATAAATCAGTCACTTAAAGTAGACAAACAAAGGACGGGAAAATCCATAAGCATCTTTGACATCTGTGGGTTTGAGTCATTCCAGGTATTTCCTCTTTTGGACGTGTGCTTGTTAACTTTTTCTTCTCTGATGTACTTCCATTCCATTAATTTAATTTGTGTTCCCAGACAAATGGCTTCGAACAATTTTGTATCAACTATGCCAATGAGAAGCTTCAACAACATGTCAATCATTGTCTATTCAAACTTCAACAGGAGGTGAGCATCCTATAGCAATTGTTGCTTTGAGTTTCTCATTACTTGCTGAAGTTAAAGTGTGAGTTGTTGGACTAGGGTAATGCTACACGTCTTTGTTACATGCTAAACTAAACATATTTATTCAATTGTCGTGAAAGTTGAAGTAAATAAAACAATTGTTCTTAGATTCTGTTCCTCTTCCCTCTTCTAGCTTCCATAAAAAATCTGATGTATACATTCAAATGATTAGATCAAAAAATTCTCACGGAAAGCTGTTCTTAATTTAACTTTCCTTGAGTCTGTTGGAAATTATATATTCTTGTTCTTAATATTGTTTTGTTTATCCTGCTAGAAACTATTGCTGTACCCATTGTTTGGAAATTATTTGGGGCTTACTCCTCAAGGTGAGCTGCTAAAAAAAGGCCTCAGCACTTAAGCGTTAATTTCACAAAGAGTGCTGTATGCCTTAAGGTGCAGTGAAGCAAAAGCCTCAAAATAAATTCAATTTTTTCAAAAAAAATATTTTAATAGAAATTACATTTATGGCTTTTATATTATCAAAATCAGTCTTTTTTTTGAAAAGAAACTACGAATATAATATATTAATTAACAGAAAAAACGCTGCTAGATGATTTATCTAGGCATAGATCATTACAAAGTATGAAATATATAGTGCCACACCACTATCCAAAATTGTACCCTCTATCTAATTTAGAACTACACTTAAGTGGAGAACAAAATTAGGGATCTTTCTCATATGAGATCCACTGGCCTGTACTTTTCTTTAAAAATCCTTACGTTCCTTTCCTCCTATATATAATACCGAATAACAAATAAAATTATTTTCCAATACTCTGTGGTAGGATTCTTCTGGCACCTTGAAGAAATTCTTTGTATGTCGGGGAATTATGTTATTTAGTTTTGCTTGCCACAGCCACCAAACTGCAACTGTGATTTTGCATTGTCCAAAACATGCAACACCTCCTTAACAGCTTCCCTACACTTATAGCAAAGTGAAGGGCATAGAATGTGATTAGGATTTTTCTTTTGAATGACATCTGCACAATTGATCTTCTTGATGCATATAGGCCATGCTAGAATTTTGGCTTTTGTGGGAGTTTTAGTAGAGTAGATGAAGGATGCACTAGAAAATGGGGGTTGGTGAGAGTTGGAAGTTGTTAATAGTGATGTTGAGGATTTCCTTAGGCCCTGCCTAGGCCCTTGGACTAAGGAAATTGCCCAGGTCCTACCTAGGCCCTAGAGGAGGTTCTCTAAAATTAATTTTTTTAAGGATGTCTATGAAAATTTTCTTTGTTTGTCACAAAAAGCCCTTGACCCTAAATGATGTTGAAGCTAGACCCATCCAAACCAAAGTCCTCCAATGTCAAGAAGTTTTCCTCCAATCATTCTCCAACTTTGGTAAAAACTTTTGATGATATTTTGACGGCATTTTCCACCTTCATTTCGAGGCCCTTCAATGGGTATAAAGAAATCATTTTGGAGCAACCTCCAAACCAGTAGAACAAGGGTTAGCTCTATTGTTGGTTCACAAGCAAGGTAAGTAGGTTCATTATCGGTTGGATTTGAATGGAAAAGACCTAACCAATCTGCAAAAGCACGAGCATGGGGGTTGACACCTAAGGAGGAGGCTATACTAGAGGAGAATTCTAGCTGAATTCAAGTAGACATGGGACCTCACTATAGCCATTCCTTTCTTCTCATGCTTTTGGGAGTGCACCCTACCTTTAGTGTTCTCTCCATCGCCTTACCAAACCCCTTCTTATTTAGATTTAGGTTCCCTTTTCATCCAATTGATGAATTCTCCCTTTTTTATTTTATAAACTATTAAATAAAACGTCATACGTAAATATAAATGTGTGTGTGTGTGTAAATTAATAAATAAACTTAATTTGTATGATTTTATTCTTGATTTGTATTGGAAATATGAATACCAATAATTATATATATGCATGTATATACGTGTACAAGCATGTAGGCCTATATATAGGGGGACCAATGAATGAATATATAAATTTTTTAGGGACCTCTTAATAAATATGTTATATACCACAGTCTTGCCTAAGCCTTGCCTACATAAGGTATAATGCCCATTATAGCCTTACCACCTTGACACCAAATTAATTTTCTTCTACTTGAAATAAACTAAGACTGGTACTGCTAAATGGGCTGAAGCCATCTTTGAACAGGAATGCTAAATGCTCAAGTTACAATTGTACAAATTCTATCCTAACAATTTAAAACTTTTGTAAAGTATTGTAATTGCAATTTGTATAAACTAAAAAATTAGAAAAAATGACAAAGACATATTTCTTTTACAATGTTACAATGTATTTGGTATCTTTTTATTTGTTCATGCTTTTAATAGTTCAAGACTTCAAATTGGAAAACTTAGCATCTGACTTGTGCTCGTTTAGTTTTTTTAAGTGTGTTAATTACAATTGAGATAAGTAATGTAATAAGAGAAATCAGTCAAGTATTTTACGCATAAATACAGCTAATTTACATTTTTTGTTATTTTAGTTGTTTCTTCTTTTATTATTGACACTTGTAAGTTGTCTAGATGTGTCTAAAATTTTCTATTAACTGTTGTATGTATTTTCTTTAAAATTGTGAGGTTTATGTCTCATAAAGCCTCAAGGCTTACGCTTCCCCTCATAAAGGCAAACCACCTCAATCACACCTCATGCTGCCATGCCTTTTCAAAATATTTCATGGAGACATTTGACATAATAACTCACGTAGCTCTAGTAACTGATAATGATGTGGATGTTGAATTTTAATATGATGTACTTTGGACTTGCGGAGGGACCCATTCAAATAATGTTAAAGAATTTAGAAAAAGGTGGTTCCTTTTCTTATATAAATTATTAAATTTTACGTTCACTTGATATTTATAGTTGCTCTTCTACCTACTTGATAATTGCTATAGCTTTTAGGTTAAGCAGTTACTAATATGGTTTTAGAGCATGATCTGAGAAATCTTGCGTTTGGACCTTATTGCAAGAATTTTCCTTGTAGACATTTATTAGTGTTTTTTCCCCCTCCTACTGTGAGCTTCATGTTATGCCATCATGTTAGGGAATGCTAATTTTTAGGTTCACTTGATATAAAGTAGTTGAGCCTCCATTTGCAATCTATACATTTTTAGTCAAATGAGACATTGACATAGTGACTTAGTCTATGTCTGTATGATAAACATAAGTTTATGGGTGGGAACTTTTGTTATACATATATACAGTGTTGTCAAGGCCTAGGTGGCACCTAGACACTTGGGTCCGTGGCCTAGGTGCTTCAAGGTGGTTGTTGCAATTTATTTTTTTTTAGGAGGGGCTTGAAAAAAATTTATTTTAAACTCTAAAATAATAAAAATTAAATAATTTACTAAAATCAATAATATATCATTTATTTTAGTATAGTATAGTGTATATATATATATATACACACACACACGCACACACACACCACACACACACACACACACAAATATATATATATATATATATAAGATTAGAGACTAATGAATAAATAAATAGTTTTTTAGGAACCTCTAAATAATTATTTTATGGTCCACCTAGGCGAAATGGCCCCATTTCGCCTTACAGAGGCTTATTGCCTAGTTTGCCTTTCCGCCTTGACAATACTAAATATATATATATATATATGTAAAAAATTTTGTATACCCTTTTTGTGACGTGTTGTTGATTTTCTAAAATGCACACCTTTAGAAAACAAAACTAATGTTATTAAGCATTAAAGATGCCAATTTGCTGCACGGGTTGAGAGCTTGTATCAATATTTAGTCGCAATTTTGGGTTATGAGATTATGATATTGTCGTATTTCCCCATTTGGATCTTACAAATGTTACTTTTCATTCTTTATCTAGTATTAGTAATCATTTTCTTTTTTCCTTTATGATCTTTGGAAGTTATTATTTTCAAATGGATTTAAAAGATCTACCTAGCTGAGAATCAGCAAGGAGCATATAAGGGATTCTTGTGAATCAGCAAGCAAAATTTAAGAGATTATCTCGCAAAAGTCAGAAGATGCAAGGAAGAAAGAGAAACACTATTTTATATGTCCATCCATTTTTACAACTCGGTTGTTAATCTGATTGCAAGATTGTTCTTTACTCGAATTATTTATGCCTAACTAATGTTGGTTTTTCTTGGGTATTTATTTAAAATCAATTATAACTTCACATCTGATGGATTAACACTTTAATTGCTTCCTTTTTTAATTCTTTATCTTGGTTTTAAGGCATCAAGAAATGGCCATAAAGTGGTCATCCATTTATATGACTATTTTGAGGATAGTAGTCTTAGCCTACTGATGGTACAACCCTTTACGCTGTTATGTTGACCTAAAAATGAAACCCTACTGGTTTGAAGATTGTGCTGAACTCTTCAAAGTTTTGAAGTTCAGTCAAAATGAATAAGAATTTGATTGAGACATCTCTAATGTCAATACACATTTTTGGACTATAATATCCTCCTTGAGTATATATTTTTCTTCTGAATCATCTGCAAATTGTGTTCTCTAAAAGGTCAGGAGTCACATCATTTTCCTTGCTTTCTACAATCATCTTTTCAAGGAACTGAGAATCAAATGAGTAATTTGGGTCTCTATTTCCATTAAACAATCTTCCCTCTGACAAACTCCAACTCTTTGTAACAGGCGTAATGTTCATTCTCCCATCTGTTGAAACTGATATTTCCTACACAAATCTCTTTTAATTTTTAATTCAATTGATGAGATGCTTAGAGGTGGGGCTCATGTCCAAACCTCAAGCAATTACAGGTTGCAAGGATGGTTGGATGGTGTGGTTTGTCGCTAGTAGCTATTAGAACCACTTGAGCTAGATGCCAATCTGTTATGTATTTATTTACAGGCTTAACCATGTAATTCAAAGTATCACTGGCACTCTACCTAACAAGTGTGATCTTGTTCTGAATGTGGAGAGACAGAAGGCAGATTGGTGAACCAACAGATACCAAGTACCAAACGTGTAAACTTTGAATAAGCAATTGCAATCAAAGCTATAGTTGAACCTTAGAGCTCTTACTAAATCAGAGGTTTTATGCTGTGGCAGAAGTCACTAGACCTAGAACCATAGCTTTCACGTAGAGGACGAACAATTTATCTGAAGCCACTACCAATGATGATGACTTTAGACTGCATTTCAATATGTTGGTTCTCTAGTGCAGTATGCATTCCATGCTTGTTTTACTTAAGTTCCACTTTCATTGCTCCTTTATTTGATTGATTTTCTGCTGAGATTTTTGTTTGCCTGATCCCTTATAATTTATTATTTAATTTTTTGACAAGCTGATTTCAGTGTGATCTTATGCCATTCGGAAAACCTATTGCAGGAATATGCACAAGATGGAATTGATTGGAAAAACATTGATTTTGAAGACAACCAGGACTGTCTAAATCTCATTGAGGTGTTTTTTCTATCTATGCTTTACGTTTAATGTAGTATCCAATCAAAAAAGCTTACCAATATAGTCTGATTCTTAGGATAAATCTTCCTGCTAACTATACTAGGCAATATGTAGGCATTGAATGCGCTTGAATAACTATCTGTGCACTTAGTACCTTTTTTAATTTTTTTCTTTCCATCTATTTATTGCGCACTAGTTGCAAGGATAGCAGTAATATAATTTATTAAAATTTAGTTTTAATAAATAACATTTCTAAATGCACAATATGGTTTGTTTAAAGAAGTCAGCTTCAAAAGCCTATAAACAGTTAACCAACTTGATGTTGGTATGATAGAAACTTGCCTTAGTAAGTGAGGTCTTAACTTTGATTCTACCTAATGGACCCACCGCTTGTAGAGTTTAGGTGTGTGTGAGGATAGGAGGTTCCCTCACATCTTGAGTTATTAATTGGTGGTCTAAGGGGGCTGGATGGCCTTGAACAAGCAAATGTTATAAATATTTATATGTCGTAAAAACAAGGCCTCATGTATTGATCTAAGAAAGAAATTGGTAAAAGTGAGTAATTCAATCTATTTGCCTTAGGGTTCGTTTGAGTGAAGGAAATCCATTTATTGTCCATGTCATCTGTTCAAATTTTCTGTAAAATGCACATTTTCTTAATGTGGATACAAAGCACGGGCCATATGTTTGGAATTGGTGCATTGTGCTTCAACACCTAGACAATACGATGTTGCTGAATGCTTCTTGTGCCATAGTACTAGGTTCTTAGAAAGTCCTAGTCAAGATGAATTTCTGTATCTCTTATTAGTTGTGCCTTGTGAGCTATTATTGAATTTCTAGTCTCTTGAATGATTATTTTTGGATTTGTACTAGGAGCTTTTTTTTTTTTATTGTTTTTCTTCCTGGCTGTTCTTTGAAGACCTCTGTTTCTTTTTTAGATATATAATATGCAAATTTGTTGTTTCACACACACACAAAAAAAAAAAAAAAAAAAGGAAACAACAATTCTGAGGTAACATGCAAGTTGTTATTATTAAGAATCTGAAGTATAATAATCTATTGTTCTTTTACAACTGTTTCTTTTCTTTTTCTTTTTCTTTTTTTTTTTTTTTGTTTTGAGAAGAGAAAAACATCTTATTAATATTAATAGGCATAAAAATAATACAAGTGTAGCAGAGTGCCAAGAGTATAGTACAATATAGGTGAAGAAAAAAGAAAGAGATAAAAACAAAATAACCCCCAAACAGCCTCAACAATATTATTATTATTAATAGGCATAAAAAATGAACACAAGTATAGCTGAGTGCCAGGATTATAGTGCAACATTGGTGAAGAAAAAAGAAAGATAAAAACAAATAACCGCCAAACGGCCTCAGCAAGGCTAACCTATGTAGCACTCCCAATTCCAAGATCAATCATTAATTGCAAACTCCCCATTTAAGTTAACATATATCGGCAAAGAATTATTGGCGAGCAAGATATCATTCCAAATAGTATGGATTGATCTAGCCTCCCCATTAAAAAATACCCTGTTACACTCAGCCATATCATCTATAAAGTGGTTAAGCATGCTGTCTACATGACTTCCAATCCCTTGTTTTGGATACCTTATATATTTTCTTGTCTCAAGCGTTCATTGCATGATATGGGGACAATGAATCTATTGGCAATCCTTTAATTCCATTCTTTTCAAATTTTAAAAGAGAAAGGACAAGAAACACGAATGTGATTAGCAGACTCAAATATCATTCCAACAAAGGGAATAACATTGTGGTAATGACGAACTGTGGGCCATTCTTCTTTGCAGCATCACATCACTGACACTAGGCTTGTTATGGGCCAAGAGCCACTTGAACTCCTTAACTTCGAAAGGGATGAGAATCTTCCAAATACGCAGAGTTAAAGGGAAAAAGGGGGAATGAGATGTTGTCAATAAGGTAATGAAAATAGGATTTACAAGGAGAAGAACTGAAAGGGTAAAGTGCGCAGACAAACCTATCGCAACCCATGGAAAGGCTAACTTGAATTGGGATGGATTAAAAGGAAGGGTGCTTGAATTTTTGACCAATCATAAGAGTGGTAGGTAAAAAAATCGATTCCATTAACAGGGTCTAGTTATTGGATAATTCGAGATAAAATATTCTATTGGTTGATGAGGGTAAGATGATATGTGGTAAAGCCTTCGAAAAAGATCTACTAGAGGGGTATCTCCAAGTCAATGGTCCTCCCCAAAGTAATAGGAATGATTGCCACCTAGTACAGTAGGGCTCATGTAGGAAAACACATCAGATTGTAGGGAGATAACAAATTTTTTAAGACGTCAAAAAGGTTGAACAGCTACAAGGAATCATTCTTCTACAAAAATGAATTAGTTCAAACTTATCAGTGATAATTCTAGCTCATAGAGACTGCTTCTCCTTAATAGACTTCCAAATCCATTTTGCACATAGAGCTTTATTTAGAATGACAATATTTTCAATACCAAGATCACCCTTATCCATCCATCGGTCTTTGCGCAATCTTTCAACTATTTAGGTGCGACCAAGTAGAGTTGTCAACCTCTTTTCAAAAAAAAAAAAAAAAAAGAAAAAAAGAAAAAAGAAAAAAAAAAGAAAAAAAAAAGCTTTCATGTTCTTCTTAATGACCTTGTTGATATTAATTGGGATGCAAAAGAGCGATCTATTGTAAGCAGGTGTAGCAACTAAAATTGAATTGATTAAAGCAAGCCTTCCACCCCTTGGAAGGAAGCATCTTTTTGACCCATCCAACCTTTGAAAAATCTTGGACATAGTGGGATCTTAATAGGAAAATAATATGATGAATGAAATCGTTAGACTTAGGATGTTTTACACCTTGTTTCTGTGAGATTGTAGTTCTATTTGTTGGAGCACTACCCTGTCAAGGCAAAATAGTTGAAAAACTAATCTTATTCAAAATCTTTTTAAAGTTAAAGAATTTATCTTAGTTTAGTTCTTCTAGAAATAATTTGATCTTTTATAGTTGGTCATGTTTCAAAATTTGTCAAGCATTAGTGGTGAAGAGGAAGCAATAAATTTGGGTTTATTAGGGCCAATGTTACGAGCTTTTGAAGTGCAATGAGATCTGTGTAAAGTTGATAATGATGACTGTTACGATGAATGTGATATCGATTAATAGATCACTTTGGAGTGGCATATACGTCACACATCCTGGATCAAGTAAAGACTCTGGGTTTCCAACAAGCTGCTAGTACATCTTTTATAAATTCTCACGCAGAAGATCATCTGTTAGAGGCATACCCAGATATTTTAAAGGCAAATAGCCAATAGAAAACTAACTTTAGGATCCAAAATTTCCAACATACCTTGATTAATATCAATTCCAGCCAACTAACTTTTCTCCATGTTGATCTTGAGGCCAAACTAATATCACCCTACAAACTGGCTTCATCTCCATGAAGGAAGAAGACGATGTCATGCATAGTTGAAGGCGATAGATTATGCAACCAATATTACCTACAAAAACCATTAATATTGGATGTGACCTCTTTAGGATAAGTAGTCTTGTTTGTGCACTTCCAAATGTGACGTAAGTCTCTGTATTTCATCAGTGAATCCAAATACTTGGAATTCAATAGAGTCGTTGTTTTCTTCTTTTTTTCTTGAAAAATAATTGAAATGAATGATTTTTTTTTAACCATAATAAATAGTTCTTCTCTCCTTTTTTTAACCTTTCAAATTTTGTATACCCTAAAATTTATATTTATTCATATACTTAGTTTAAACAACAACTTGAGACATCATGCAACCCAACACATTTGCAGCAAGGGTTAACAAGAGAGGCGATAAGGGGTCACCTCTTCTCAGACTCCTTCAAGCAATAAGCTTGCTGGTTGGCTTCCCTTTAATAGTAATTAATTGAATAAGAGAAAAACTTAAGCACCCAATGATCTGTGAGCACCATTTGATTCCAGAGTTTCTCTTTTCTATGATGAAGTCTACAAACTCTTAATCCACAAAATCATAAGCCTTAATGAAGTTTGCCTTAAACATCACCGGCTTCAGATAGCAAGAACAATACTCGTCAATAAGATTATTGGCAATCAAGAGTATCAAATGTTTTTCATTGGCCGTTTTATGAGGAACTGCATGGAGTCCAATATGTAAGATTTTTAAGGTAATTTTGTAAAGACTTTAAGTCCTAATTGATGGGTACGTTGTTATGTGCCATGAATGCCTTCTCTTTGGAATAAGGTGTGAATAAGTTTTGCTAGTGCTCATGTTAACAACACCTTTCTTGTGAAAATCATGGTGCATGATTCTCATGACAATTTCTTTAGTGATATCTTAGTTGTGTTAATAGAGTGCGGTCAAGATGCCATTTGGACTTGGTGCCAATTAGGCTCATATCGTTCCCATCAAACTTTGAAAAGTGAGACTCCTTAAAAAAGAGAAAAGCTTCAAAAGATTGGTAATGAACTCTTGAGTCCTTTTCAGATTAGCCACCGTCAAGCAATCATATTCCAACCTTTAGAAATGAAACAGTTGGCTTTCTTGTCACTTAGAATTCTATTGAAGAACTTAGAAATTCAATCTTCCTCTTTCATGCAATGACTGTGAGCTTGTTGGCCAACCAATCTTGCCTCCTTTTTTAAATAGATTTTTCGACTAATTAAATTTTGCATGCAAGCACAAAGTCATGCAATTCGAAGGAAATTCACCATGACCATCCTAGAAATCTTGACACTCTATAAGTTCTTTCAAATCCTTCTTTCTAGACTTGATAGAGTTGAAAGAATCTGGTTCCACTCTTTGATTAACCTTCTTCTTATCCTACTTGATATAGCTTTACAAAATTCCACCATTTTTCCCCTAGAGAAGGGTTTATAGTCAAGTCATATGTTTTCAAAATGTGAAGCAGTCACTCTTGACCAGACTTTGGTGGAATTAGGGACGATGGGGCAATAATACAAAACATTTGGCAAGGCTTCTTGTTGGCTACAAGGAAAGAACCTGTTCCACCTCTCTATGAAAAGGAAGCAGTCAAACCTAGAACATTTGACGGCATGCTATTGGAGTATTGGACCAGGTAACACGAGCGTTTCAATATGGAGGCTCTTTGAGCTGAAGTTCCCAAATGAGAGTATCAAGCAACCCAAAAGCTCTCCTTAGCCAAGTAAGCAAACAAACTGTACTCACAAGTCAACTGCTAACAAACATTTCTTTCACCCAAAATCTGGACAAAAAGATAGAACCCTCCAATTAGGCTTTAAACAACATTAACAGTTTTGGAGTTCCAAACAATAGCCAGCCGCCTGAACTGCCATCCACTGGTAACAATATCCAACTCTTGAACCATGAATTCCTAAGTCAACTAATGAGGTTCCATTCAGACTGCATTCTTCACTAGCAAAATAACGATATCGGAGTTCTGGATTAACTCTAATATTTCCTGCTTGAAGTAGTCTCTAATATTTCAAGAAAGAATCTTCTTTTAAGAATGTCATTTCTACCAATTAAAAAAAATTCATGAATATGTATTATAATAATTCAAGGTTGAAAAATTGTCGTAAGAGAACATTTTGAACATCTTGGACAGTTGGACACGTGAGTGAGTGGCTTGTACGGTCATTTTGAAGTTTATTAGCTCTAGAGAAGCCTATTTAAATTGCTACAGCCTACGACCTCATTTGACTAACATTTCTTGTGACTTAGACTTTGAGGAATATAATCTAAGAAAGTTAATATTGTAAAATATGTTGCTTAATATAATCAAAATCGCTTACACAGAGTTAGAGGTGCTTGATTCTAAAATCATCAAAGATATTTAAATTTCTTTGAAATTCTTGCAGAGTGTGCTACTTTTTGCTTGTCTTTGTGCAGATTTTCGAAATGTGTTGTAATCTTGCATCCACTCTCATTTTTTGCAGAAACCAGCAGGACTGTTAGACTTGTTGGATGAGGAGACTTATGCCCCTGAAGCTACTGATCTGACCTTTGCAGGCAAGCTTAAGCAAAACTTTTTGGCTAACCCTTGCTTGGAAGGGGAAAGGTCTGGGGCTTTCAGCATACATCATTATGCCAGAGAGGTTAGTTTTACACGAAGTTCAACAGTTTGGATTTCGAAAGTTGTAAACTTGTGTTTATGCTTTGAATTCACTAGTTCAATTCACTGAGACAATTATATATGTTGATTCCATGGTACATGTGTGACTGAACTACTATAATCAAGTGGTTAGGTTAGCTGTACCAGCTTCCGAAGTAACATGTTGTGAATGGAAAAAGCAAATTGTTGTAGGCTGTAATGCTGTTGGTTGCATAAATGTTTGCTAGTTGTTTCCATTGCTAAAAAGAATTGGTAGTATGTTCAACAAACCATTCTTTGGTGGTCACTTTATTATATTTGTACTAAGTTGGAGTTTTGTGATCTTTACGTAGAATGACCACATTTTAGTTCACCAATATAAATAATTTCTTTTATAAAGCTTACATGTTTGAGGTGAAAAAGAAAACTTTAGAAAATGAAAAATGTGAAGGCTAGATGGTATTTTTGTTGAGGTTTGAAAGTGTTTTAGGGAAGTTGCAGTTTGTGGTTAGAGAATTTTATCATCTAAAAAGAATGCTAGTACGTGCGAGAACCCATTTTCTAGTAGTTTTTCAATTGGGCAAGAGCTCTAAATACTTTGTCCTTTCTTTTTCTCTTCTTCATTTTAAGGTTTTTTGGTTTGGTTGACTGTGTGATATTGGTTGCCATTGGTTGTATGATATTTGGTCATTTGAGAAGTATGAACTAATTTGCAAGATAGAAAAACTTGGGAGCATGTCTCCATGGTGCAACCAAATAATCAGAAATACTTACGGAGGGAGCTCTATTTTAAAATGAAACATCATCTTGCAAAGACATGTAAACATGATTGGACTTGTTTCAATTAGCTGGATGGTGCACATTTGGAAGTGTTTTAGGGAAGTTAGGGTTTGTGGTTGAGAGAATTTTATCAACTTGGGAGCATGTCTCCATTCTAAGAAATGCACATCGGAAAAAGATAATGAGAGGTGCTTGATACAAGAGGAAGATTTTGTGGTTGATACATAACAAGTAATAAATGATTCTTCTCTTATGTAAGAATGTCCCATTTGTCGTAATTTAATGAAATTTAGAAAATCTTACAATTTTATGATTTCAATTCAATAGTATTTTGAGATTTGATTCTAATTAACAACTATGCTCAAACCCATTGAGAAACGGTCTGTCCTAACCTTCATCTCAATGGCAGGCTAATGTTTGTAAGACAAATTTTCCTGTCAATTCCACTTGTTGTGAAGGTTCCATTGACTATCCTGAGAAACAATGCAGTCTTTTTATGTTGACTACTTCTTGATCAGTTCACAACTACCGCAGCTGTAATAGTAGCAAAAATGTTACCTTCTAGCATCCGGATCAAGCTCATATGATTAGGCAGAATGGTAGAATGCAAGTACTGAGTACAAAACTTTCTGGTGTAGTCTTATGGTGTTGCCATGTAGAATTATGTGATTATGATGAACCTTTTGATACTACCACCCATAGAGATTTTTGGTTAGCAACTTCATTTTACTGATTGTGGAATTGTATTCACTATTCAGGTCTTTTATAACACAAATGGCTTCTTGGAGAAGAACAGAGATCCTCTTCACTCTGATTCTCTGCAACTTCTATCCTCATGCAGTTGTCAACTGCTTAAACTGTTTGGCACCAATGTGCATCAGCCATGGAGAACACCATCAAATAGTTCGTGGTTGCTGCATGGAGCTGATTCCCAGAAACGAAGTGTTATATCAAAGCTAAAGGTGCATCTACCTCCCTTGTATTTCTTCCATTTCATTCATACTCTTCTTTCCTTAAATATACTGTCACAATGTGGAGAGGTGCGTGGCTGTGATGTTTCTTCTCATAATCTCACTGTTTCTGTCATGTCCCATTTACCTGTCAACAAGAATGGTCATGTCAGTTCGTGATATAGTGATGACTGACATCTGCATTGTTTACTGTCATAGTTTTCAAGCATTAGCTCGTTCTCAACTGTCCATTCAAGTAGGTTGTCCTATATCTGCATTAGCTACAATTTTCTTGGCATTTCAGGCTTGTTGCTAAAACTGTGATGTTTCTTCACATAGTTTCAGTTTCTGTCATGTGTCATTTACCTGTCAACAAGAATGGTCATGTCAGTTCGTGGCATAGTGGTGATTGACATCTGAATTGTTTACTGTCGTAGTTTTCAAGCATTAGCTCCTAGCTGTTTTATCAAAATTCTTATTGGTTGACTTTTTGTTTCTAATTGTAATGAACTGAATATGGAAGTCATAAAGCATTTTGATATCAGTTTATAATCCATGCGAGGTATTCTATTAATAGAAGCTTATTTCACAATTCTTTGCGCTATTTGCAGAATCAACTATGCAAAGTGATACAGTGTTTGGAAAGTACTAATCCTAACTTCATCTGTTGCATAAAGCCAAACAATAAGCAACTTCCTGGCATGTTTGAAAATGATCTAGTATTGCAACAGCTTAGATGCTATAGAATTTTGGAAATTGTCAGACTCTCAAGATCTGGATATGCCACTAGAATAACACATCAACAATTTGCAAGAAGGTACTTTGTTGCAATAATGTTGTACTTTCATTCGTTCCTTCTTATATGGAATACCAAGTGATGGGATCACATATCTTTGTACTTTTCCAGGTATGGTCTTCTCCTATTGAAGAATGCTGTATCCCAGGATGCGTTGATTGTGTCAATTGCCATTCTTCAGCATTTGAATATACATCCTGACATGTATCAAGTTGGTTATTCAAAGTTATTTTTCCGAACAGGACAGGTATTTCCATCTTCATATTGGAAAAATTTAAATTTATTCAATCCTTTTTTCCTTTTACACTATAGGATATAACTTCAGAGCTATTTTCACCTTGTCTTCAATGTCTATCAAAATGAGCTAGTTTCATTCCTTATTTTTCCTAGAGCATGTCACATTGAGAAGCGAAGCCATATCATATAAACCACATGAATTTTTTAGTAGAAGATATGCAAACAAGTAGAAATGTGCTTCTTTAAATACTCCCAAATGAGCAAATAGTCCCGTGAGATAGCACACACACAAAAAAAAAAAAAAAAAAAGCGGTCTCAAAACAATAGGATACCAGTCTCAACAAAAATGAAAGGTGTTGACTCTTTGTTGCCTAGACGTAAGTATGGTGTTGGTAGGGGTATATATCTAGAAGTTTGACTTATTTGTTTCCAAGCTCCTGGATGGGGAGACTTAACCATATAATATGTTACTCTTTCCTTTTACTTATTCTTTTCACTCTTTTATAACCTGTTTTGTTCTCCTGCTTAGGTGAATTTCACCTTTTTGTCATCATCTTTTTTCATGATTTCTCTGTTTTGCATTGGATAATCAAATTCTGCATAGTATTATCCTGAAATCTAAAGTGGGCATACCCATGTTGTGTTACTAAGTGTCAGATGCAAGTGTGTCAGGCTAAAGTAAATAGTCCAGGAAATAGAGTTGACCTATATTATGAATGCTGCTTGTTCTAGTTTCAAACAAGTATTCATTTTGGCATTCTTTACCTTGATCTTTGGTTGCTTTTGGTTGATGATTTACAAACAGTGACGAGCTACAAAAAATGAAACTCCAGGAAAATAACATTGTATTGTTTTCTGTAAATGAAAACCTTTTCAGTAAAATACTCAAAACATTGCCTCTGATACATCCATCTGAACATGTTATTCAAAATTTGAATTTTCAAGATCCAGGAATTATATCTTAATTGCTAACCAAATGGGGCTCTTGGTATTTTTTATTCAACTGCTAGATTGCTGCGTTGGAGGAAGCTAGGGCAAGAATGCTGCAGGGAATACTTGTGCTTCAGAAGTTAATCCGTGGTCACCAAGCTCGATGCCATGTTTATGAGCTAAAGTGCAAGATATCTAGACTGCAGTCCTGTAAGGATGTCTTCCCAGTGATTCATTTTTACTATGTCCAAAACTGCTTCATGTATTTCAAAATCTGATTAGTTGATTGATGAGGGTGCAGTTATCCGAGGTGAAAATGCCAGAAAGGAATATGGATACTTAATTAAGAGATCGAGAGCAGTTTCTATCATTCAAAAGTGTAAGAGGCAGACTTTTGCTTTTTTTTTTTTTTTTTTTTTTTTTTTGGTGCAAATTGGTTTCTTTATTATTGGTACTTTTGATGGATGTTTTTTCTTCTTCCTTTTTAAAAATAATTTTTTAATTTTTTGCAGCAATCCGTGGTTGGTTGGCAAGGAAGAATTACAAAATGCAGAAATTGTTGAAATCAAATCTTGACAGCACAAATGCTAACAAGCGGCCAGTTGAGAACAATCTAGAGCGCAAGGTATTACTTCGATAATGAGGTTCATAATATGGGGCTGGGAGAAAATTTTTCCTTTTTGTTAATATTTATCGTAAAGTGCATTTCGTTGAGTTGTGTTGAAATGGAGCTGAGGCTCAAGGCACCTTAGGTCTAATCTGTTGAATGAAAGCTTCAAAAAATGGTGTCAATCATCAATGTTGAAAGTTCTATTATCTAATGCTCATATGAACTATTTTTCATTCGTGGTTTTAGCATTAAGGTAATGAAGCTGCTCATGTTAGGCTGTTTCTACTTTCTTTTAGGTTCTGTTAGGTATTTCTGGAGAATAGTTCCTCTATGGATTACGGGTCATTTGGCATTAGGATGACAATTTCTTTGAGGATTAGTTCTTATTTTTTGGTTGAACAAGCTGGTACTTATAACTGCACCAATTTTGTGCATGCTAAAGTAGCATCTGTTTTCATATTCAGTTACAGTTAGTTGTATCTTGATATATTAAAATAACAGTATGTGATTGGTTGGCGAAGTCCCTAATTAGTGTTCAGTACAATTTTCGAGTACAAGTCATTTGTAATAAATGACTAGGCCAAAGAGTTTGCATTGCATCCTAGTTGTTGGGAACCTTTTTTCAATGGATCTTAAAGCAAAAATGTAGCTGACAGTTTTAGACGAGACAGTCATTCAGTAGGTGGCAAATCATATTTTGCTACAGAATGCTTCCATGGTTGCGTTATCCTGATATCTGTGGAGGACCTGTGTTCCTTGGAGTGTACCAATATAGGTTTGCTGTTTGCACAGATGTTTTGGGTTGGTGAGTGGGAGGACCCTGTATTGCAGTCGTCATAGTCTTTTTTTGTTTTTTCTGTTTTAATTTTGTGGTACTGATTTTTGTGGTTGGTCTCATGGGGGAAGTGGGAGTTACATTTTGAGAGGATATTTTTTTTAAGGGAAGGCACGTTTATTCTTGTTTTTAGCGTTCTCGTACTTTATTGTGCATAAACGACGACCATCATTTTCTGTTTCTTTTGCAGTATATGCCGCAGGAGCATGTTCAAGAGCGATCTTCTACTGTAGCTGAACTCCAGAGGCAAGTTCTGAAGTCAAAAGCAGCACTGGTGCAAAAGGAAGAGGAAAATTTTACATTGCAGCAGCAACTTAAGCAATTAGAGATGAAATGGTCAGAGTACGAGGCTAAGATGAAAACCATGGAGGAGACCTGGCAGAAACAGATAATATCTTTACAGGTGAGTTAGGGTTTTCAAGATATTAGTTTCCTTCAGTGCTATTGCTTGATACGAATTGTTGCTTCTACACTAGCTATAGCTTTTGTTTAAGCTTCAAAATTTTGAACACGATGGTATGATCTGATCTATTAAGTTGTTATAATTACAAATTCAATATCTGATTGACTTGTTTTATTGATAAATCCAATCAAACCTGATCAGGTAGAGTTGGCCATTCAGGTTTGTTGGGATAGCACTTTTGGTGCACATCCCTAATATAAAAAAAAGCACATGTTACTTTTTATAGCATGATTAGGATGTGTTAGAAGGAAGCTAATTATACAAGTATTTGGGCCTTTTTTAGGTGCTATCTCTTTTTAAATGGTCGGTCTCTACTTTTAAAAAAGCTTCTCTTCTATCTTTTTCTTATGCTCTTTTCATCAATACTGCTGTCCGTTGCTTTGATATTGAAATGGAATGAACTGAGGCTAAGCAGTACCGCAAGCATTTTTGCTCAGAATAGTAGGTTGTTGGGTCAGCCTCATTCAACATTTGAAAACATGAAGAGCTCCTCTCTTGGTAAATCTCGTCACAAAATAAAAAAAAAAAAAGAAAGAAAAATCTTGGAAGAAACCTGGTTCTTTCAATGTCCATTGGCTCTAAGAGGTGGTTGTGGAGAAAAATTAATAATGGCAGTTGCTTATGGTAACTTGTTGAATGATTATACGAGGAGGAGGATTTCCAATTTGTCTCTCCATTAATGGGGCATATTTCTTTGGTGTTAAATCATGAGTTTTCCATGGGTATGAGTAAAATTGGGAACATTACCCTTCTGTTGGGTATATGTGCTGTTTGATTACTTTATTATTAGATATGTACACAGGAGCCACTCCTTGGCATTCTGCTTTAATCTGAGTAATTTTATGTGCACTTCCATGCATAGAAAGACATGTTTGAATCATGCCTAAAATTTACTAGTGATGGCATTTCCTGTGATGTATCCACCATATTCAGTTATTCCATTTTCTCCAACAGAAAATTGTACTGTGTACACCCTACCAAGTATTTTCTTCATTTTTACTAATTGTCGGTGGTGATAATATTTCAGTCGACCATAGGTGCAGCTAGGAGGAATCCTATGGGAGAAGAGGTAATTGGCCACCATGGAAGGCCTGATGCTTCTCCATTGTCGCACTATTATGATTGTGATGATGCTGTGTCAATGGGAACTCACACGCCTGGAGGCAGCACACCAGGCAGAGTATTTACTCGTGCGTCAGATGTTATGCCTGCAAGAGATGCCAATGGAAATGCCAGTATTGTCAACCCCCTTGTCAAGGAGTTTGAGCATCAGAAACAGGTATTTGAAGATGATGCCAGGTTCCTCGTTGAAGTCAAATCACGAATGAATGCTTCAACAACCAATCCTGCCGATGAGCTCAATGGCCTGAAACTCCGGTTTGCAACATGGAAGAAAGAATATAAAGTTAAGCTGCGGGACACAAAATCAAGACTTCACAAGCTTGGGTATGTAGAGTCGGAGAAGACCTGGAGGATATGGTGGGGAAAGAGGAACCAGAAGAAGTAATCAACTTGTGTCTTGGATCATCTGAAACATGCCCAGTAATACATGAAAGATGCCAAGCTGGAAATCTCTTCCTGTTTGTGGCACATTGATATAGTTGCAGAATACTTGTGTGAGCTGCTGCTTACGCTCACTCGAAAATTGCATGAACCTATGCACCAAGTCTACTGTTCTCTGAAGGGTGATTGATAGAGAAGGTGGTTTTTCGCTTTATCTTTTGAAGGTTATGGGATAGGGAAGCAATGGCATGGCTAGGAAAGATAGTATATTCAGTCTCTATTTAGCCTGGTTGAGTTCTTGTCTATATTATAGGTATTTGAGAATTGTTCCCCTCTTTATCATATCTTTCATCTTCCTTTTGTTTTTTGTGTTTTGGATGATAGGTATATTTATGTATAAATGCTGTTGTTTTCCTGAAGAGATACAAGGTGGGACACACAAAAATGTAAATAGATTGTTCCATTATCCCTTGCTGCTAAATGGGCATTTGAAATGTTGATAAAGTGAATAGGATTCATCATATGTAATGTTCTTACAAGACTAGAATGGAGCTTTAGAAAAATTGCTTCTTACATTCTCTAAATGAATTCGGTTGTCGTGATGTCAACATATTATTTGCATGGAGAAATTGCATAAATAGGCTGCAGGCTCAAATGAGCCTATAGTTTTGATCGTGGCAAAGGTCAACGTCTGAACTTGAGTTCGGATCGTTTCAGCCCCTTACTCCATTGGTTTAGCTCGTTCTCTCTCTCGTGTGTTGTTGTTGTTAGTCTGTGTTGTTTAAATTGATGAGCTGGTGTTCCCGTGGATTAAATGACTTGCTGATGCAGACACTCTCTGACTAGCTGGTGTCCATGTGGCACGATTTTGGCTAGCATCTAATCAGTCGTGTCATCGTCGTTATTATTCTTTGGTTCGTCATTTCTACGGTTCGTGAACGTAGTCAATTTCTTTCAATTTCAGTGATGATTTTCAATTTTCATTCGATTTCAACCAAAATTAGAAAATGTTGTTTGGGTTTCTAAACAGTATTTTTGCATAGATATCAAAGCCATGCTCGTCATGAATGCCTATCACCTCTTCAAATTATCATATTATTATAATCAGCTTATGTTATTTCATAGGCATATGGATCCAAAAAATAGCCAAAAACAGAAAAAATTAATGTGAGTTAACAAGATGCATAGAGAAGGGGAAAAAAAAAAGAACGAAAAGAATTTGCATAGAATTTGCATACTTGATCCATGTTGAGTTGAATAACTGCAAAAAGAGGAAGTTATTAGTGTAATAGAGGATTAAAAAATGGTAGAAAACAAAGAACTTCAAAGAAATTGAAAATAACATGCAATTGGTGCTTTTTTTTTTTTTGTTTTGTGTGTGTGTGTGTGTAGGGAGCTATTATTCTAATCGACATAAAATGGGTTTCTTTTTTTTTTTTTTTAAAGAATTTAGAAGTACACAAAAAACAACATGAAATTATCTTTCGTTTGGGAGCTATTATTTTAATCAACATGAGTTAATTTTTTTTTTTTCCTGTGCAAGAATATGCAGTAGTATCAACCTTGTTTTTTATTACGAAGTAGTTTGTTGACGAATCTGACTGGCTTACATTGAGGAAGATGAGTATACAATGGAAGATTTTGATCCAAATTTTTTATTTTCTTCCTCATATGTATTTATACAAAGAACAATTAAAATATTATGATGTTGGCAAGATACGCTATTTGTTGTTAGGGAAACCAACGAAGAGTGGACTATGTCTAGTGGAGGATGATGCAACAGTAATGGGCATGATAGAATTTGTTGGGATTGAAAAAGAGTTACATATGTAATAAAGGAGTTCAACACCCTTAATGCTGTTTTTAGGTGTGGCAAAGTCTAGAGGTTGGGCCTTCAAATGATGTTGGGATTGAAGTTGCGGGCACGAGAAAGATGTGATGGAAATGAAGAACAAGGTGATCTCAATGAATTGGTAGGTGATTTGGGGTATGGTGACTTAACATAAGAGATGGTTTCAAGCAGCTTTCAGATTCAATAAGTGTAAAAATTAACCGCGTCAAAGAGAGGAATGATACTGTCAGGACCCCTTCCCAGAGTCAAGGGCGGCCCGACCGGCACAGCGGCCTGACGAGACTCTCTCACTAAGACGAGTTCGCCCAACCGCTGTTAAACCATCTTTGCAAACCTCATGTGATGGGACGATATTAGAATGATTGGAATCATTAAAACCAAAGTAAGCAATAATTCAAACGATAGCATTTCATTTACATAGTCTGTCCAAAATACATATTCAACCATTTTGACTAGTACAAAACTA